>PVKE010030919.1:0-19327 GCA_004027555.1 Craseonycteris thonglongyai
ACCTTCTCTGCAGATCCCACCTTCTCTGCAGATCCCACCTTCTCTGCAGATCCCACCTTCTCTGCAGAACCTACATTCTCTGCAGATCCCACCTTCTCTGCAGAACCCACCTTCTCTGCAGAACCCACCTTCTCTGCAGAACCTACATTCTCTGCAGATCCCACCTTCTCTGCAGAACCTACATTCTCTGCAGATCCCACCTTCTCTGCAGATCCCACCTTCTCTGCAGATCCCACCTTCTCTGCAGATCCCACCTTCTCTGCAGAACCTACATTCTCTGCAGATCCCACCTTCTCTGCAGATCCCACCTTCTCTGGGGTCGGGAGCCAGGGCCTCGTCCTGATGCTGGATTTCCTCCTGAGCCAAGAACTTCCCATGGGCGGGTGGAGGACAATGTTCGAATCCTCCACATAACGTGCAGGCTGACACCGCATAACATGTCATAAAGCATCCACATGGCCCCTCAGCAAAATCACGACCATTCCCAAGGTCACAGACAAGCACATAAAGTGGGCTGCGCCCACTGAGTGCCACCGTCCTCTTGACATTGGGATGGGGTGGTGAAGACCTCTGGCTCATCCCACTGCAGGTGCGCCCAGGCCTCACAGGTGACCTCCGGGGCGCCCCTGGGAAAGCCTTCCCACATCTGTGCATCTGAGGTTAAGTTAGGGGTGGTGAGGCAGAGCTGGAGCAGCAGAGGCGGGCTCCCCACAAGACGCTCAAGCAACCGAGACGACGCCCACGGAAGAAACTCCGGCTTATTCGCGTACAGAAGCCAATGCCAAAGGCCACAGGTCCCACGGCGTTTCCCACTCACCTCGGGAAACACTTACCCTGGGAGGCCATGCTGTGGGCTGACGCAGAACAGCAGCCGGTGACGAGCCCAGACCGGCCGCACTCGGCGCTCCAAGAACTCGCCGGGTTCCCTCCCTCATCCACCTACTAACTCCAGGACTCCAGTGCATCTGGCTTTTTAGAGAACTTCTGCAAATGCGCAGGATGAGTAATCGCTCAGAAGGCGCCAGCCACCCAGCCCCACACGGGGACGGCTTCCGTTACTCATCACAGCTCTGAGCGGCTTCCCGATCCTTCTTGAGCACACGAGTGCTTGTGCGGGTGCCCACGCCCGGCCCCTCACGCGTGCCCGCGCTGTCTAGCAGCAGCACGCCGCCCGGTGCGAGTCTCACCTTTCCTGGGTCCCCGGCCGCAGGAATGTTGAATGAAGATGTGAAGGCACAGCCAGCTTTGTAAACTGGTTTTAAAATTAAAATTACCACTGGCTTGATAAAGAAAGCTTCTAGCAAGTTCTACGCTTTCCTCTCTTGCATTGAAAAAGGCAATGTTTTTATCACACTAATTTTTGGAAATACTGAAGAACATGAAGCATGGATTCACCAATCACTGTCTTCCCATCCGATGCTTTGAGAGGTAATCACTGTTTTTAGAGTATCCTTCCAGAAATTTCTATATATGTATGTAGAGGGTGCCCAAAACATGTATACACACTTTAAAGAAACTGCATTACAATTGCATACTCAATATACACCGATAACAAAAGAGGAATACAAGTCACGTGTGATGTCTGCAATGACAAGAGGTGCTCAGATATTTCTGATGATGGAGAGCTACTGCTTGAGCAACCTGGACCAAAGCGTCCACTTGTATCAGTGCGTGTGCTGTATCCACTGACCACATGTCTCAAACTTACCACGAAGCCTGCCTTTGTGGGGTGTGTGGGAGGTTCTGTTGCACACTCATACCTCTATTGTCTTTGCACTTCCACAACGTTCTCAAATTTCAAATCCCACTTCACAATGGTCCTGCACTCCTCAAACAACTGTGATCCTGCCTTTTCTTTGTCCTGCCTGTTGCAAGGTGACGCTAGCATTCATTTGATTTATGCTGTCTTCTGAACAATCGTCATACTCCGCATTGTTACCGTAATTCACTTCAACTTCCAAAAATAATACAAAGATAACATCTCTTAAAATGTATATACATTTTGGCACCCCTGGTATGTTATATATTATGTGTGTGTATATACATATCTCTACTTATAATATTACATATTATATATTTTATGTGTGTGTATACACACACACACACACATTCTCTCTCTATCAAAAAACTCTTGGGGACTGATGGGCCTTGGATCAGAATTTTCTACATTTTATAAAGATATTAGATACACACACAGTGTAATATTCCCACTGAAATCAGGGCAACAGCTTGTAATCAAACACATTAATATTTCTGCTAGGAAACATGAATATTCAGCTAAGTGGATAATAGAGACTATAAATAGACTCATGTCATTTCAAGTCAGATAATTTTGCCAAATGAGATAAAGGAAATAATAAAATCCTGCAACATTCAGAGACTTGTGAATTGTGGAATTTGGATGAGGCACTTTAGAGCATAGTTTTTATCCCGGTACTTACCAAGTTTTGAAAACTCTATTTTTATTACAAGTGTTTATGATAGGAAACAGAGATAATATACATAAATAAAATGAAAGTAACCTGTAAAATTCTACCCCCCAGAGAATCACACGGTGAGTGTCTGCTGGGCCCTTGTATGAGCACTGAAAAATTAATGCAAATGTAATTGCTATTTTCACACAAGGTAGAAAGCAATGCCTGCTCTAAAACAAGAAGTCACTGTGCTACCAAAGTTCAAAGGCGGTGTTACGTACACACATAGAATCTCTGAGGCTACCCAGCACCTTTTAAGACATTTCCTGTGTTTGCAGAAGTCCCATTATGAGTTTAGAGAAAGACAGAGATAGCGTCAACTTCGGAAGCCAAACATTTACGTTCCCAGACTCCCTTGCAGCTGGGATAAAGAAATGCAGTTCTTGCATTTGGACATGCGTGGGCCAGGCTACATGGAACTGCACACTGGCAAGGAAAGAAACAGCTCTATCAGACGGCCTTGGGGCTCGGGGTTTGGCTGTGTGGTTTACCTGTCTGTGCTGGTGGGATCCATGCAGACTAGTGTCTGTGCCTGGTGGTGGCAACACCAATATCTCCTCACTGGACCAGTTCTACATGAGCCGGGGGCGGCTCAGGCCAGAGCCTTTGGGCTCCTAAAAGTCCTTTCATAAATGATCTTTCTGCTTAAACTGAAGAGAGTTTAGGTTTCTGTTGATGCAGCTAAGAAATCTGATGGCTAGAAGGCAGAGATTTTTATCAACAAGGTGAGGCAGGCAGCATAATGCACAAAGGTAACCAACAGCCAGCACGAGCGGCTTTCAGAATGTCACTCTTGTCCCCACTCAGGGCATGTGTGCACGTTCACGCTTCTGGACATCAGTCCCCCGTCTATAAAATAATAAGAATATCCTCTTGGCTGAAATGCTCACGAGGAAGAAATGAGCTCTTTCATTCATTCACACACTGGTTTGTTCACACGTTTGTTGAGTTTGTTAAGTGTCGTTACGCACGGTGCTAAATGTCAGGTACTAGAGTGGCCAGAGGTGGCAAACAGAACCACCTGACATCAGATTTGAGTGTCACGTAAACCACAAATAATATGTCAGTGGAAGTTTGTATCACATTTGAGATATACTTGCAGATTAATGAGAGGTGCCAGCTAATCTCCCTAAAGGATCCTTCACTGGAAAATGCAACCTTGGAAACCATCTAAACATCATCCCGAAAGCTCTAGGTGTTCACAAAGCTTTCTCAGGTCAAAATGAGTTCATGATTTTCCTCAAAGTCCAACAAGGCGAGCATTCCAGGGGACAGCAGGGGAGAGGCTGAGCGTGGGGTCGCCGCCGACGGATGTCCTTGTGAGAGGTCCCCCAGGCACGTCATCCTAGCCGTGGGTCAACTGCAAGCAACAGCGAGGATACTCTGGATCGGGTTTGTAACAAGAACTTTCTAAAGGCAGGAATCAACACCGTTGTCTTCGAGCTCCAAGGAGCTTCTGTCACATCACAGAAGACGGGAACAAGTACGCATTGAGCTACAGAAGGTGACCGGCTTTCTCATTCCCGCCAGGCGGCTGGGGTGACGATGCCCAGGGTGCTTCAAGTGAGAACCAGGCCACCGGGGCCCTTGTGCCTGCACATCCGTGGCTGTGGTTTTCTGGGCATCCCCGAGCATTGCCTGTTTGGTGGTTTGGCATAAACATAGGTGCAGGTCCCCCCAAAAAAAGAAAAATGAAGGAAGCTGTTGAATAAAACCAAACTGAGGATGACATCCCACAGATCAAATCTACTGATTCAATGACAGTGTTTAAAATGCTACAAAGGCCCAAAAGTTTGCATCTTTGGGCAAAGCAAAGTAAAATAAAGTCAGCTGATTAAGGCAAAATAAGAAAACACAATAAGCAAATATTCCTATCATGCTAAGTCCTTGCGATGATAACTCAGGAATGTGTAAAGTCTGGTGAAAACTTCCTTCTTCACCCCCTGCCCTACACCTGGGGAGCAATAGGCAGGTGACATGTGAAGCAGACAGATGACATGTGTAGGAAGCAGGTGACATGTGTAGCATGCAGATGACATGTGTAGCATGCAGGTGAGGCATGCAGCGGGCAGGTGACATGTGTAGCATGCAGGTGAGGCATGCAGCAGGCAGGTGACATGTGTAGCATGCAGGTGACATGTGTAGCAAGCAGGTGACATGTGTAGCATGCAGATGACATGTGTAGCATGCAGGTGACATGTGTAGCATGCAGGTGAGGCATGCAGCAGGCAGGTGACATGTGTAGCATGCAGGTGAGGCATGTGGCAGGCAGGTGACATGTATAGCATGCAGGTGAGGCGGCAGCATGCAGGTGACATGTGTAGCATGCAGGTGACATGTGTAGCATGCAGGTGAGGCATGCAGCAGGCAGGTGACATGTGCAGCACTGAGGCAGGAAGACACCACAGAGCCGTGCAAGCCCTGGGCACATCAGAGACTCTGCAGACGTGCAGGAAAATGCAAATGGCAAGTTATGCTGGGTGTTTTGCTACAATTCATAACAGTTCAATTTAAAAAATATTAGCAACTCCCCTTCTTTGAGTACTTATCATGTCCTGTCAAGCACTGGGCGGGACACATCATTCCATTTTTATCAAACCCTGCAGCACGGGGATTAGCATGCCTGTTGCAAATGAAAAGCCAGGTTCAAGAACACAAGTAATGTGGCTGAGAGCCAGGGTTAAGGTGTTTGTCCAGCTCTGAGCTTCTGCCCTCAACCTCACGCTTTCCAGTCTTCCAATGTCCAAACATTTAACACTAATAAGAAAATCAGATGTTAATAGCTGCCCTTTGAACTACAGACCTCCCTAAATACCTATCAATGCTAAAGTAAGTAAGTGAATCCCAATAGAGTTGTCCAGTGAAATACCCTGTAGCATTGATTCGTTCCTGTGTGGGTGTGTTCTTTTCTTTTTTTTTTAATATTTATTTATTTATTTATATTTTATTTTTGACAGAGAGAGAGAGACAGAGAGGGAACTGAACTGGGGGAGCTCCCAGTTCAGCATATGGGTCCGCACGGGCCGGGGCCGGGATTCGATCCTCGGTCCCCGGCGCTGCAAAGTGAGCGCTTAACCCCCTGAGCCCTCCCGGCTTCCCCATGTTGTTTTCTGATTGGTGGATTCGTTCCTGTGTGGGTGTGTTCTCTTCTGATTGGTGGATTCTTCAGTTCTCTGGGCACATGCTCTTGAGAACAAGGCGTTCCAGCCTCACCTGTGTGTGGTCCCTGTCCCCGTCCCAGACAATCCTCACGGTGCCTCTCCTGCCCCCGAGGCCTCTGCTCGCCCACAATCACTTGCACAGAAAAGGGGAAATGAACAGCTGCTTGCCGCCCTCTCACATGACACAGGGTAGAAGGAAACAAGCTGGACGTGTACCTTCAACCAGCCTCCGATTATCAGTGTAGATGTCGCCGCTGTGCATGGCCCCCAGCGGGTCGCCGAGCGGCCTGGCTCAGACATCCTGCGGCTCCCACGCGAAGAGGACAGGGCCCGGATGTCAGACGCGGCCTTTCATGGGGCTTCTCCTCTGGGATCAGAACCTCGAGCTTCTTCCTCAACCAGAAGTCACTGCACGTTTCCAGATGGTCCTAAGATTTGTTCAACCAGAGGAACGCAACACATACGTACGTAACAGCACGTAGCTTCTTTATTTTATTATTGTTACATCTACGGGGGTGACGTTGGTTGATAATGTCCATCGTAGCACATAACTTCTTCTTTCCTGCTCCTTTGTGCAAACCCATGAGACTCTCCTGCCCCCCGGCAGTGCCAGCGCAGAACCTGATTCCACGACGGGACCTGCATCAGTCAGTCAATCGGGAGAGAGAAACCGCCCGGCGACCTGAGTGGGGAACGTTTACTATATGAAATCACCAGCTGCCGCAGGCGATCAGGTAGGAAGCAGTAACTAGAACCCTAAAGCACACAGGAATGGCAGATGGCTGAGGAAGCGAGTCCACCCCCATCTGCGTAGAGCAGGCAACAGCAGGTGGATTCGGACTGGACCCTGGAGCCAGCAACCCACCCCAGTCCGTTCTCGCAACCCAGCTCCCTGCCTGCACACCGCAGCCCCGACTCGGTCCTGTGAGCAGCTTACAGGCGACACAACTGATTCTGAGGGAGGAAAACTCTCCCGTCGGGAGACAGACAACACCGTTATTCGTTATAGCACGAATAACCACGACTCCGGAGCCAGGCGCCGGGTCCTTGTTTCCTGTCATACGTCTACACTGTCCCCTTTTCGCTGTGTCCTGAGTTTGTACCAACTCACTTCTGAGGCGGCCCTTAGCCTGACAGACATGGACGACAGCAGTCTTCTGACAAACGATGACAGACCGTAAATGTCAAGTCTCTCACTGAGCCAGAAATAATGTTGCTCTTTTCCGACCTTTGCTTAAGCCATTTATACGAATGGGGTAAGTGTTCGGGAGTAGGGTCATTTCAGGCCTGTGTCTGTGTCGGTTGCGGCCTTCGGTCCACGCAGGTCACTCTGCTCGTCAAAAGGCAGGTAAAGGGCATATTTTTCACAGGCCAGGGCTCACTCAACGGCGTGCACGCTCAGGAGGCCGCGAGTGACCATCGGGGTGGGTTGCAGAGGATTCCACCACAGCACAACCCAAAGCAAAGCAAACAGGCATGCGCTGACTTTGGTGCAAACCACGTGCTGCCGGCCACGTAGAGAAAGCACGTCAGCTCTGGGAAAAGGTCGCGATGCTCAAAGAAATCCAAATCCATGCTTCCAGAAGAGAAGGAAAAAAAGCATAAAAGACTAAAAGGTTCAAAACCCAAATACATAGTTCATGAAAGCAACAAACGGTTGTAAGCGGGAGGACACAGCAAAGCCACCTGGAAAAGACGGATGGATAGATACCCCTGTGGACGCCAACCCAGGGGACTCAAGGGGCCGGGGCTGAATCGTGAGCTCCAGCTGGGGTGAAAAAAGATTTGGGGGAAGAAAGAAACCAGAACAGAAGGGAATCACAGGGAAACGTGACCCGGTGTTTTGTGGGGGGCAGGCAGGGGGTGAGTTCTGAGTCTGGGAAGTGGCTTAGTGACCATGGGCAGTCGGGCCGCAGAGGGGAGGCCAGAGGGTGAGACCCACGGAGCTCCCTTCATTTTCTCCCTCACCCTCGACAGCTCAGCCTTCCCAGGACTTGCTCTCCCGGTTTCTTACGTCCACGTCATCTGGGCAGGGCTGAGCTTTTTTCTCCAAAAGCACATAAGCGCTAGGGGGGTGGTCATGGCTCTCTTGTTTAAACTTTCGTTCCCCAGGATCTACAACAGTGCTGGGAACAAACTCCTCAAGAAACACTTGCCGGGAGAATTCACAAAATCTTACTGGAGTCCACACCCAACAGCAAGTGCTTTGTGATGTTCAGCACTCGGGTTGGCCAACCCCGTAGGGAAAGGGCCAGGATGTACTTTCGGCTCAGGGGAGCCCCACTGGATCTCTCGTGCATGTGTCTTGCTTTTGCACCTTCAAGGGCTGAAAGCAATGGTTTTATAGTTTTATTAACTATAAAAACCATTCTTAGCCTGTTAGCTTCTACCCGGATAGACAGGAAGGTGCAGATTATGGTGAGTGAATCCCTATCACAAACGATCCCACATGAACCGAGAATACAGGGCAAACTCTTACAGAATACAAATACATACTATCTGCATCACGCTAGCAAGAAAATCTGGCCGATACCCTGGCTCCCAAGGGCCGATTTCCCCTCTATTCTAACTGGACGAGTCAGGATCTAACATCAGCCTGGATGGCTGGCTATCCACTTAAGTTTTGATTTAGTTGTTTTACATCGAAGTCTAATCTGATCCTCCTGAAGGAACAAGCACGCATTCAAGGGCCTGAACGAATAAAACGCAAAGTGAGCAAGTGGCAGAGGGGTAGAGAGAGAAGCCGCCGGAACCCACGCGTGGCCGTGGCCCCCACCCACTGCGGCCCCCCAACACCCCACTAACGAGGCCGGAAGGTCCAGCAGCCCCGTTAGTTTTTAAGGCTCCAGGACTCGAGCGCAGGGGGAGAGAAGGCGGGAGCGCCCCCAGCACAAGGGCGTCCACGTGTGCAGACGCTGAGAACGTCCCACCACCGTCGGGGCGGACGCTGGTTAGGAGCCCACTCTTGTGCGCATTCTGGGCGCGCCGGCTGCAGGGAACCGGCCCGGCCTGCCCACGGCCCGGCCTTGGCAACACCGACGCCGTTGGGCAGCGAACAGCGCGCGGCAGAGGAGAAAGAAAAAGGAAACTGGCCTCCCCGCTCATCACTCCTCTCGAACGCCCAGCGTCATGGGCAGCACGAAACGGTTCCTGTTGGTGACTCACCTTGGACGCTATGGTTGCTGGAAGAATGTGCAGTTGGAAACTATCCTATCATGAGGCTGAAAGCTAAAAAAATAGGGGTGGAAAACCCCACTTATTTTCCATACACACCAACAAAGGCCGAGCAACTTCACTGAGTGTGCACCTATGTGGCCTATAATTGCACACGCGTTCCACTCCAGGTGTGCACACCTGTCACTACACAGAGGAGGTGCCTGTGGGGCAGGGGCAGGGATGCCGACGTCACTACCAGTGGCGGCCCTGACGGCTGAGTGGACCTCACAGCCCCTCCACCCCATCCGTGGATCCCGACCAGATTCCTCCCCTCGTGTGCCAACGCTGTCACGTCCCCCGGGCTTACAAAGACGCTCTCCCAGGCCCTCAGGACCCAAAAGGGGACGCACAGTCCTGTCCTGGCAGACGCTTCCAACAGAGCTTACAATTAACACAATGAGGAGCAATTTTTAGCTCTGCAGACCTCTCCGTTTCTAGAAGTTTCTTTTACAACTGAAAAGAGAAAAGCCTACTCGTGCTGTTTTGGCCACAGGAAAACTGCAAATGCCAAGGATTTCATGGCACGTATCTGACCGGACACGTTTCACGGCAAATGGCGATGCCCCCGTGGGGTTGGACGAAGGTCCCGGTAAAGATTCCCCCTGAAGCAGCATCATCCAACAAAGTGAGACACACGCACGCAAACGGCAATGTCCTCGTGGCCACATCCCAAAGGAAACCAACAGAACGCCGGGGACATGAACTGGATTCCCCTATTTAAATAACCCCGGGGGCCCAAGATAGGATTTCGACATTAATCAGCATTAAAACTGTTCACGAGAGAGTTTATTTTTATACTCAGACCATGAAATCCGGTGTGAACGTGGCACTCCACTGGCACTGGTCACGTTTCCAGCGCCCACGGCCCCGCGAGGCCAGCGCCACCGAGCTGGGAGACCCAACGCCAGAGACGCCCCTCACGAGCTTGACCTGGCACCGCAGCTGTAGCGCGCGGCCGGCGGGACACGCCGTGCTGAGGCGGGGGCAGCTCCGTGGGCGGCCTCCCGCTCTGGCACGTCCGCACCTCAGACCACCTGTCAGATGGGCACCACGCCCACCCGCACAGAGGGACCAGAACCGGGCCTGCCGCCCGCCCGTTGGGTCCCCGGGCTCAAGCGGTTCCACATCCTGAACGTCTGAACTTGGTTCCCCGGGTGCTGCATCGGGACAGTTAGCAGGGCCTGACTTAGGGCCGTTTCTGAGACACTGTCTTGGAAAGAGGAGAGAAGCCAGGCTAGCCCTCGGGTAGGACGGGCCTCCCGGGGAGGTTACAGGGGACACAGCGAACATTGGAGGGACTTGCACCTGCACGTGGCATGCTTGAAAAAAGCAAATCGTGACTTAAAAAGCCCCTTTCGGGGGATCCTTATAGCCACCCAGCCCTGACGTGACCAGCAGCAGTCCCTCTGCTTGACGGTCACAGCATTCCCACATACGTACGGACACGTGTCTGTCTTCTTTTTCTTTTTTTTTTTTTAATATTATTATATTTTATTGTTAAATTTAATGGGGTGACATTGGTTGGTAACAATCAGACAGTTTCCCAATGGACAACAGAAATCAAAATAAATGGAGAAAAGTTGGGACAACAAAAAAATAAAAAGGAAAGAAGAAATGGACACGCGTCTGTCTTCTTGAAGGTGAGTCTTCCTGAACTCAGCCTATTTAATCGCATCGGGTTGAGGGCGGTCGGGAAACGCTTGTCTCATTCCGGCGTCCTGGTGTCCAAATGCGGACGCGCAGGGACCAGGGCCCTCGGTCCTGAACTCCCGCCACCCTCGCTCTTCCCACCGTTACCTTTCCCGCTGTCCGCCCACCCCGCTGGGCGCAAGACAACGACGTTCGGAGTTTGCAGCCACGACCCCATTCTTGCTCTCCACTGAACCCCCGGAAAGAAGCCTCCCAACGTTATCGCGAACTCACACCACACACAACCCGTTGCCCACATTTGCTGCAGAACTTCCTAAGAACGTGGAACTAATTATATCTGGAAATAGGTACTAGGAGGACTCAGATAACTTAGGCAACACATTACTAGAAATTCTGAGCATAAAACAATCATCATTGGGGGGAAAAAAATTCAAGCTATGAAAGTTTAAAACTCACAGAAGTGAAAAAATGTATTTCGTGTCGAGTTAAAACATTTAACAACAGACAATTTTCTCCTGTTTAGAACTCAGCCACCCTTCTCTCCTATCGGTGTCCCTGAGGGCAAACATCTCAAAATCTGCATTCTCCAAATGCCTCTCCACAAAGCAAACTCCTCTCTCGCCAACATGACCTCTCTCACCTTTTCAAAGAACGCCTCCAACCGCAGTCCGGCTCCTCACTCCCTGTCCGTCCAGTTGAGACAAGCGCGGCAGGCGAGCACCTTGCAGAAGGTCGCCGAGCTATTCTGGGACAGGTATACGCAGCATCGCGCTCCCTAACCCCTCTGCCATGTTCATTATCGCCCCACTGGTTTCTCAAATACGTCTACTAACCTAACATCAGCTCACAGCGCATGGAGCTGCAAAGGCCAGAAACCCACTGAAGGGCGTACAGGGAAGGAGAAACGATAAGGACGTAGCAGGTGACATCACAGTGGCCCTAGGACAGGAATTAACCACGGCTGGGGCCCTGGGGACCGAACTGGGACAAGGGTCGGCCAGCTCTCTGTCTGCATTCCCAGAATAGCGTCCCCGCCTCGCACACCTATGCAGGTTGTGTCTGAGCACAGCGGCCTCAGTTCACACTTCCCCTCCCCTCTGTGTTTCGCAGACTCTCACAGCGTTGTATCTTCCCCCAAACTCTCTCGGGGCTGCGCTCTGCGCCGTCTGCTGGCCCTCGAAGAGGCCCGTGGGCTGTGTTGGGATGCTCACCATGGACTGATGGGCGATAGGGAAGGGAGTATCCAGGGAGCAGGCCAGGGAGCCACCCTGGTGACAGGTGAGCCACACCCTGGGACATGCACTCAGCCCGTACAGCACCACCAAGTGCCAGTACCGGCCAGCACCCTCTCTGCATTTAGCCACACCACCCGTTGTAAAGATGAGAACACTGAGGTCTGCACAGGAAGGGACCTCGCTAAGGGGCCATCGTGCCTACAGTCCACACACCCTGGTTCTCGGACACCACGCCTTTTATTCTGAAACCGATCCTCAAAGTCACTCCGTCCACAGCTAATAGTAGCTCGTCTCTCACATCAAATGACACACCTGGATGTCAAAACAGCAAACCTATCATTAGCCATAATATGTAAATACTCACGAAAGATCTCCACCTCTAAAGCTGTGAAGTCTCAACCGTAGCTGCCCATGAGAATCCCCGTAGGAGCTTTTTAAAACATGCCAATCAATGGCTGGGTCCCACCCTCCACTAGTGATGTTAGAATCCCTGAGGGCAGTTCGGTTGCTGAAAAGGTCGGAGCTGAGAATCACTGGCTTGGAACTCTAACATTAATGTGCAGATACAGCGCAGAAGTTCTCCAGCACCTCCACTTTATTTCAAATTCAAGATAAGGAAAGTTCTCAGATCATTTAACACATTTTGGGTCGCACGTTGTAGACCAATTTTGGATAGCGGCAGTGAGAACTACCATTTATTAATCACCCAGAAAGTGATTTGCAAATATTCAGTAGGATATAAGCTCTGCGGGGGCAAACACTCGGCATGTCCCCAACGCCTAGCGGTGCCCCCAGTACCTGTAGACGTGTGGGAAATGTTTGTCGAATGAACAAACGAAAGATCCCATTGATCCCTCACCTTGGCCCTTAGAGGTAGTCAGGGTTATTCATGAGGATTTTGGTGCTAAGGAAGACGTCTGCGTTCCCTCCATTTATCTCACAGATAATGAGGAAACTTCATGGCTTTTCAGGGAGCTCATCAAAACCGATCTTTTGACCAAAGATCAAAGCTGGGCTATTAAGAAAAGCTATTTTTAATACTAGCTCTATTATTTAAATAGAAACGCTGAGCATATTCCACCAAAAAACTCTTCGGACCGTCTAAGTTCACGCTGGACAACCACCCGGAACCCTGCGTGGGGCAAACGTTTCCACTTGAGCCACGTTCTAACCCAGCGTGTGAGGTTTTGAGAACTGAATGGGAAACAGGAACCGCACTGTCATCTCCAGTGTGAGTCAAGGCTTAGTAAAGTGGGGGGCCGGGGGGCAGCGGTCAGAGCCGCCTGAATTAGCCCTGACTCGGGCCTTGCTCATTCTCGGGTCACATCTGGCGACAAGATATCAACCTCTGCGTGCAGCTTTTTAATATATTTATTTATTTATTTGTTTATTTATTTATTTTTGACAGAGAGAGAGAGAGAGAGAGAGAGAGAGAGAGACAGAGAGACAGAGAGAGAACTGAACTGGGGGAGCTCCCAGTTCAGCATATGGTTCCGCACGGGCCGGGGCCGGGATTCGATCCTTGGTCCCCGGGGCTGCAAAGTGAGCGCCTAACCCACTGAGCCATCCCGGCTTCCCCATGCGTGCAGCTTTTGAAGAACAGCGTCCAGGTCGCTCGGCCAGCCGATGCCACGCTCAGAACGGAGGATCGGAGCTTGGTGAGCGTGCTTAAAACACTCAGCTTAGAGCAAATGACAGGAAACCAAAGAGGCAAGAGACAGACAGCAGCGGACACCTCGAGCACCACGCCCCTCCCCAGAACGTCCCCGCATACACGGGGGTGGAAGTGTCATGACGGGCCACGTGAAAGAGACCTGTGAAGGAAGCGCTGCTTCTGTCCCTAAAACAAAGTTTTGGAAGAACAGCCCTCGTGCCATCTTAAGAAGTTTAGAATGTCAGAAAAACTGATATTTAACACCCAAGGAGTGCACAGAATATGGCTGATGTGAAGATCCATGCTGATGTTCTTCGTGGACGAAGACGGCACGATGACCGCCGGCATGGGGCTGGGTGACCGTTGTGGAAACGGGCGAGCACCGCATCGGTCGTCCAGGTGGTGGGAGGACAAGCGTAGCCCAGGCCGGGCAGGAAGCCACGTGCTCGATTCTTGTCGTCTGGCAAAAACACCAGCGCCCGCCTGCGGCTATGCCACGCACCGAAGCACGCGCCCTCTGCCCACGAGCTTCTGTGCCACACAGGGTGATACACTCAGCGCGCTGGTGTGGATACACACGCACGTGACCCTGTGAGTTCTACCTTTCCTTCATGAGTTCTATGCCATCACACTGTCCTGTGAGCAGCAGCCTGGTCGAAGAGCCACGTGTGTCTAAGGGGCGCCCCGGTCACACACGGAGCACCTTAACCCCTCCATGCACCCTCCACCCCTGTTATTTAGAAAATTACTGTCCTCGCGTCCTAAGTGCTACCTTAGTCACGCTGCTCTGCGGGTAGGTGAAGAGAGGTCAGGGTGAGATCCGTGACCCGGCAGAGCCCACGGGGATGGGACTGCACCAGCCCTTGCGCGAGGCTGCACTTACTCTCCCCCACACCCAACGCCGGCTTCGGGCCACACACCAGCTGGGCCGCGGCGACACCCACGGTTCGGGTGTTTCCTGGGCCTCTGACTCCGCAGAGGCCACCTCCAGTCCCTAGGGGCCGGCTCAGAAGTCAGGGCAGCTGCCGGTCCGCTCCACGCTCCCGTTGTGCATTCACAAACAGGCCGACGGGACGCAACAGAACTGCACCTCACTGTCAGCGGACGCAAAAGAGGTTTAAACACCCTTCATCCCCACAGCGGTCTGTTTGCAAGTCCTGCTGAGTTCTGCTTAGAAATTCCTTCTAGCCCGGTTACTTTCCCTAAGCATCTCGTTTCCCAGTCAGAGAGCAGTGTTCCAAAGACTAGTCAACATTCCCGCAGTCCCAACAGAGGCTCACTTCAAAACCCGGTTCTAATAAAAATGACAAGAACAATATCCACTTTTTTAAAAGAAAGGGGCGGGGAAGAATTAAGCAAGGCCACCAGAAACCACCATTACCACTGCAGACACGATGGCCACTCCGCTTACACTAGAATGACACAGTGGAAAAAAAACTGAGAATAACCTACGTCGGCCAGAACGTGGGGCCCGAACCCACAGCCAGTGAGGATGTAAAAGCAGCTGGAAGACCCTCAGAGGAAAGAACACAGAGATCCCACAGGACCCAGCAGTTCCACTAGGTGCCCACACCCGAGAGAACAGAAGACACGTTCACACACAAAGGGGCCGAGACGACTCGTAGCAGCACTGTTCCTACCACCCAAACAGCGGAAGCAACTCCACTGTCCCCCCGCAGGGGAACGAATCAGCACAACGCTGCCTGTCCGCCCGACGGAATATTACTTGGCCGTAAACAGGAATGAAGTGTGGACACGTGCTACAGCCAGGATGAACCTTGAGAACATTACGCTACCGCAAGAAGCCCGTCGTAACAGACCCCACGTGGCACGTTGCCGCTCAGGCACAGAATGGGGGGCCTGGTGCTCTGAAGACAACAGAGGTCTGGAGGGTTTTTCCTTTTCAACCAGGATGCTGACTAAGTAAGACCTGAACCTCTGAATCACCGCTTTATCTATGATCCGTCGAAAGCCCTCCGTGAAATCTAGATGCTTCTGAATCAGCCTTCGTAGCTGTGCTGCAATCTGTGCCCCCCAGCCCTGGGGGTCCCCGATTTGCATCAGCACGTGTACCATCGCCGACGGCTCACAGAGAGGACCTTGGTTGCAGGTGGAAACCATCGAGGATTTCCATCCTAATGGGCAGAAGAAACGACCTTGACAGTCAAGGTCTCTATCAGCAATCACACCACATTTTCTTAAGTGTATAGAAAAGTGTCAGCAGCTCACAATCAAGAATAAAAATAAACATCACATTAGAGGATGAGAACTCAAGGAAGCAGAAACGAGTGGGAGAGGCTCCCTGAATTCCTAATTACCCAACTATCATAACTTGTCTCCCTTCTCGATCTAACGCTGTAACAGGCTCCTTTTTTAAAAATTTCTCCCACTGAGCCCAACTAAACAGAAAATCCTTCCTGTTTTGCCAAGAGAAGCCCTTTTTTCCTATGATCCATCTACTTCCCCAAATTATTTAATGATCGCTTGTCCATAGCCGATGTTTTGATGAACATTCATTTATGTGACTTGTAGAAATTGCCACGAGGCTACACTCTCTGTGAATTTGTACAATGTGAGCATCCAGGTTAAAAAAAAAACAACCTAGTTGGGCACAAAGATGGGTATTTTATGTTTCCCTGTGTCACCCTAACCTGCAGCTACGGTGACAGGTGTGGTCCAATTTTCCCTTCAACATGCGGCATTAAACTGGTTTGAGGAAAGCCAACTAATTAGGGGCATAGCCCTGGGACTAAAATACAGACCAAACCGCCACACTGGCCACTGAACAACTTTGCAAACTCACCACAGACTTGCTCAGCGCTGATGCATGTAGCTCAGACTGAAGTCAGAACCTACAGCAAACATGTCCTGTTGAATGGATACGGTCTCTGCAGCCTTCAGACTCCTCAACGCGGTCTCGGTGCTTTCAGGACAGAAGCCCGGCTTGCGCTGGGCATTTGCCCAAGTATTTAAATGTTTAGCTTGTTGTCGGGGCAACCGGTGTGGTCTCAGTGAGGAGTCAGTCCTCGGAGTTTTACAACTCTCCCCACAGGGTCTGAAGGTTTGCTGCCGATTTCAATGGGTTCCTCCCGGGTGCTGACAGCGTATCCAAAAAGCCCTTTTTCCACCAGAAAGGACAACAGCTCCTCAAGGGAATCACAGCTGACTCAATCTTCAAAAGTCCCAGAAAGTGACAACTTGGCATGACTGCTGATGGAGGGGGGACCCTGCTCTACTTCGCTTAGCATGTACGCACATGAGCGGGAAGGGACCGAAATCAGACGATCTGAGAACGTGGTTGTGGAATACGTGTAACTGGATGCGCATTTGGAATGCGGAAGATTCAGGTACTAAGCCAGCTGTGTACATACGAGCACATCTAAGTTTTATGGACAGCCCATTTTTAGGTGAGGTCAGAAAACGCATTATTTTTTTTTAAACCAAAGGTGACTTCTCTGTAATATGAAAAGTGATGACATAATTTTCTGTATTTTTTTTTTTAAAGAGGCAAAGGAATAGATACTGCTTAGTTCCATGTACATGAAGTTCAAAAACAGGCAAAGTAAGAGTAAGAGAGGTCAGATTAGTGGTTTATTTGGGGCGGGAGGGGTTACAGGCTGAGAGGGAATCGTTCTAATTCTTGATCTAGGTAGTAGCTACGTGGATAGTGTGTGTGTGTGTGTGTGTGCGTGTGTGTGTAAATTAGTAACAAATGCAAAACAGCCCGGATGACAGCGCTATTTTCTAAATCGATGCCTGGAAGTTTAATGTCTGTCTAGTACCTTGACAACAGAACCATCACACTTAAGGTGCCAGCCTAGGACGCGACAACGGAGCCCCAACAAGAAGCGGGCGGCATGTGGGCATTTGCCCAGCCCTGGATTCGTCCCCCATCCTTACGTGACGGTCACCCAAGGGCCACGGCGCTCAGGCAAACCAACACAGGGCCCCTTTTTTCTGTAAAAAAAGAAATATGCTTCCATCAAGGGCCACGTTTCTCATTAAGGGCCCGGTGCCCAGCTCTGTTCAGATACAATCAGACACACCCACGAAACAAAGCAACCACGAATGGTCATTAGTAAAACGTGAAGCTACTGAAATCCTCCCACGAAGCACCTACCTGCGGGGAAAACACTACAGAATGTGCTGGGCGGGACCACGTACCCAGGTGACGGGCCTGAATCCCCTTCGGGTACCGGGATTCGGCTCCAGTGACATCCCCACCTCATCCCCAGGATCTCACTGAGTAGACACCCGCCAAATGTGGGGACAGGGGTGTAGCTGACCGCCGAGGACCTGAGTGGAAGCTCAGGACGTCACCCAAATGGCAAACAGTCCAAACACCCCGCTGCTGCCCGCTCCTGCCCACGGGCCAGCTGCCGCTCATGAGTGGGAGCCTAGTACTGAGACTCATTTCCAACAAGACCGTGTGACACTAGACTCAGGGTGTCAAGAACAGATGAAACAGGAAAAATAATGTTGTGCCACAGGCTGGGTTTTTAAATCTATACATTCTATACATTATAGGGTGATTATCCCCCTTTAGGGGACATCTGACCGTGTCTAGAGACATGTCTGGTGGTCGCAACTCGAGGTGGGAAGGCGATAACAATTTGACTGAATCGAAGGGGGGACTATGTGGATCAGTTATGGTAAGACTGTACTGTGATATATTTTAAGCTGTTAGAAATGATGATCTTTAGGGGAAGCTGGGAGGGCTCAGCGGGTTAAGCGCTCGCTTTGCAGCCCCGGAGACCAGGGATCAAATCCCGGCCCCGGCCCATGTGGACCCACATGCTGAGCTGGGGTGTAGCCCCCGGTTCAGTTCTTGCCGGGGCCCATGCGGGGGCTCCTGGCCCAGTTCTTGCCCTTTTTAGCCCTGTGCCCGCCTGTGCAGTGAAACTATATGGAAAACTGATGCTGTCAACTATGGAGACTGCTCTGGGCCCTCCCCCTTCTCTCTGTCTCTCTCTCTCTCTCTGTCAAAAACCAATAAAAATAAATAAAAATAAAATAAAATAAAAATGATGATCTTTAGCTAAACGTACGGATTTGGGGAGATGTCCATGAAATGGTGTCAGGCGATTAAGAAAGTGACCGGGCGCCGCATCCGCGTGAGTCCGTGTCTGTGAAAACGCAGGGTTTCTGTACACGTGTGCTGTTTGCGTGATACCATTTGTTCAGAAGGACGGGAGTGGGGGTGGCGAGGAAGACGCCGAACACGTTTTTCTTTGTTATGATTCTTCTGGGATTAAAAGCATCTTAGAAAGTCAGCTGGGTTTAGGAAGGGAGGGAGGGAAAGAGCAAATAAAAGAAGGTGGAGGAGAAAAGGGAAGAAAACAAGAGAGACTCGCGCCATAGTTGCTGCTTGGAAACCAGTCTGTTGTTCCCGTTTTTACCAGCAAGGGCTGCTGTTGACTCATTTACTGCATAAAGGCAGTAAAAGAAAATTCGGGAAAGCACTCGCTGCTCGGGCAGGCTGGCTGGGATTCTGAGCCATGGCTCGTCTTTCAGGAACTCCGCTCCTGACAGGGACGGATCAACTGCAGCTGCATCTCTTCTCCCAGCAGAGCCGTCCGCTTCGAGCTGACAGGCCCCTGGCTGCAAACGCAGATAAGGGCTCAGCACCTCCTCTGCCCTCCCAGGAGCAAGGCCCCCGGCACAGGCCCTCGGCTGCCGGAACGTTCTCTGGATCCCTCCTGTCCCCGGGTCCCTGGATCCCTCCCGTCCCCAGGCCTCTGGATCCCTCCCGTCCCCGGGTCTCTGGATCCCTCCCGTCCCCGGGCCTCTGGATCCCTCCCGTCCCCGGGTCCCTGGATCCCTCCCGTCCCCGGGTCTCTGGATCCCTCCCGTCCCCGGGCCTCTGGATCCCTCCCGTCCCCGGGTCTCTGGATCCCTCCCGTCCCCGGGCCTCTGGATCCCTCCCGTCCCCGGGTC
>PVKE010030920.1:0-19343 GCA_004027555.1 Craseonycteris thonglongyai
ATACACTCAATAGTTTGAGGGTAAGGGGGAAGAGGGGAGGGAGAGTGGGGGTGGGAGAGTTGGCAGTGGGCACCAGATATGTGGTGAAGGAAGGAGAGCTGATTTTGGGTGGTGAGAAAAAAAAAAAAAAAAAGACTAACTGGTCATAATATAATTCCAAAAGCATTCATAGAAAGTAAAAAGATTTAATCATTATGAAAGTGAGTATGTGGGGTATTTTAACATTCCATATATTGTACTTTTTTCTCCTGTTCCTTACTCCTCCATAAAGTGATTTTTATAAGAAGTATGGGACATTAGGGAATCAGGTAGGTGGAATAGAAGAAATTATGTGAGGAAGTATAAGGAAGTATAGAAAACAGTAGGCATAAATTGTATCTTAAAATTCAGAATAACTTTAGAAGGGTCTAAAATGAGCATTCTTTGGAAACACAGAAAGCAGGTATTCACTTAAGATGATTTAGACAAATTATCACAAACATAAAAATACAGATTAAGGATAGTAGTATTAAAGATGCTATCCTAAATGTATTGTAGCCTTATGAGGCTAATTTCAGAAAGGAAGGTATGACTTATGTAAGAACTACCAACCAAGTACATACATTTGACATGTAAAAACTTTAAAAGTTTACAGATATAAATATTGAATTCCGTTGAAGAATGTAAAAAACAGTATAGTTCACTAAAATTAAAAATAATTTTGTTAAATTTTAATTATAGAATAGTTCAAAGAAACAGTGTTACTCAATTGAGGTAAAACATTACTGCTTTGATCTTAGAGAACTTGCTTTAATACATAGAGGTGAGTGATGTCATAGTTGAGTGGAAAGGGCTTTGGCTCTGAAGTATGACAAACCTCAATCTGAGGCTTATCTCCATTACTTCTTAGTTTGTGTGGCTATGGGGAAGGTATGTCGTTTTTCTTTTTTTTTAAAGATTTATTTTATTGATTTTGACAGACAGAGACAGAGAGAGAGACAGAGAGAAGGGGGAGAGCCCAGAACAGTCTCCATAGTTGACAGCATTAGTTTTCCATATAGTTTCACTCCACAGGTGGGCATGGGGCTGCGCAGGGCAGGAACTGGGCTGGGGGCTCCCACATAGGCCCCAGCAAAAACTGAACTGGGGGCACACCACAGTTCAGCATGTGGGTCCGCATGGGCCAGGGCTGGGATTCGATCCTCGGTCCCCGGGGTTTCAAAGCGAGCACTTAACCTGCTGAGACATCCCAGCTTCCCCATGTCATTTTTCTGAGCCCTAGCTTCCTCTACTGTAAAATGGAGATATGACCTATTTTATACATTTTATGGAGTGTACACATATTTAGATATTTTAAAAACCCACATAAAGCCAGAAATGCTTAAAATACAGTATTTTTCCTTATGCAAAAAATGAATCACAATTAGTAGCCAACTAAAAGTAAATGCTAAATATAACCAGTCTAAAAAAACAAGCATTTCATCTCATGATTTTGTTTTCTACACTTAAACTTACTAAGTAAACCCTATTAGCACTACCTGAAAGGAAAATCTTAGCCCAGCTCAAGTGCTAAGTGTCACAAATTGTAAGTGGGATTTGAAAAATACTAAGATTCTATAACAACTAAGTTATAGGATATACTGATCTTTCTCTTACTTATCAATATAGGGTTATTAAAAATTATAAAATATGGAATCACATGAAAGCCAAATAGCCAAATAATGGGTACAATTATGTATGTTGGATGAAACACCACTGTGATTATAATTCAGTCAGCAGGGTCTTCCTACCCCCATTTTGTTAGCTGCACGTAGTCTGAAGCTGTAAGTTTTCCCAGGAAGAAGGTTGTTCACGGTACATTCCACTTCAGGACCCTGGTAAACTTCTCTGGGTTCATCTTTTTCTACAGGAGACACTTCCACACCATAACAGGAAATGGGTGATCCACCATTGATTAGAGGGGGTCCTAAGGGTGGAAAGATTTATGCAAATTAACAGAAGAAACAGATTTAGTACTAACTTAATTATAATTTATTACCAAAACGAAAATTACCCCATCGTAATTGTATTTCTTTTGCTTTGGGTCTACCCTGTAATCTGGGAGGGAGGCATGGGCCAGGAGGCACAGCAGGAGTCTGCACAAGTAAAGTTTCAGATACCTGCGAAAACAAAAGCAAAAACAAAACAAAAATGCCCCAAGCCAAATAATCAGATTGCTTGTATTAAAGGAAAATACCATGAACACAAAGACTGTACCAATAAACTAAAATAGTACTTGACTAATAACTGAAAACAATGTTCTGAAAAAAAAGCTCAAAACCCAATTATTTGTAAATCATTAAAATTCAAATTTTATATAAATAAAATAAAAACATGTACTATGTTACTGCTATATACAAAGAAAGTTACAAAAAAAGAAAAACAAAAACTTTTCCTTTTCTTTTTTCCATAAACAAACAAAAAACCCTCCAACTTCCAATACAACCTAATGGACATTATTTTTGACTCTGTCCAAATGCACCTATAAATCTCCTACAGAAGGATGTTGTCACATTCTGTAAATGCTGTTTGCCATGTTTTCAAAAGGTTTAAACTACTTTGAGCACTTTGCCATATACTGTATTTTTAACCTAAACACTAATTTATTTAAAAAAGCTCTTTCCTTATTCCTTACCACCGAAAATAATTCAAAAATCAGGCAAACTTTTCCAAATATCTGTCATCTTTCCAAGTATTTGGTATTGCTTTTAGCTTCTATGCTATTTAAAAAAAGTCTTTTAAGTTTTATTTAAAAAAATATTCTCTTACACTGACATGAATCCAGTGACGTATTCCTTATCTGCACTGTATTACGATGTATACTTAACTTTCTTTCCAAACATAAAGTTTGTCATCTCATCACCTTATTCAAAAGGGTACCCTATAAAAGAATGCTATTTAAAATAAAATGTTTTTTGTGTTTGTTTGTTTGTTGAGGAGAGGGTGGGTAGGATGAGTATGCTTTTTTTTTTTTAAATTCAGGAAGATTTTCTTTATTTTTTTTTGTTAAAGATTTTATTGTTTTTTTGACAGAGAGAGAGAGATACAGAGATAGAGACAGAGAGAAGGGGGAGGGCCCAGAACAGTCTCCATAGTTGCACATCATCGGTTTTTCCACATAGTTTCATTCCACAGGTGGGCTTGGGGCTGCACAGGGCAGGAACTGGGTCGGGGTCTCGCCCCGGTGAGAAATGAACTGGGGGCACTCCCCACCCAGTTCAGCATATGGGTCAGCATGGCCGGGGCCGGGATTCGATCCTCGGTCCCTGGGGCTACAATGTGAGCGCTTAACCCACTGAGCCATCCCGGCTTCCCAGATTTTCTTATTAGGTAAAGTGAAACATCTGGATCCCAAACCTGTTGGGCAGCACTTGCACTGTCAGTTTCACAATACTTGCAATTCCAATAAAAAACTTACAATTCATTTCTAAAAGTACTTTTATTGCATTAAATTCCACTTGAAAAATAATAATTATGAATGTTCCAAGAAAGCATTCTTGGTTAAATTCATTAAAAAAAGAAATCACTGCCATTAAAAAATGTATCTCACCAGAACATTACCTTATATAATGGCACATTTTAAGTCCATTTTGGTTATTGGGTCTCTAATAATAAAAACTGCCAACATTTCTAAAATAAGTAAATATTAGAATCTGTGTTTAAACAGTAAATGATATTTTGTGGTTTGTCCACATAATTTTAGAATCAGTAAATCAGTCTAGGATTATTATTTCTACTAGGTATGGTAATTGAGCATTATCCTAAAATTTATCTTTATAAAATTTTCTGCAATGTTTTAAATTTTTTTAAAGATTTTATTGTTTTTTGACAGAGACAGAGAGGCAGACAGAGAGAGACAGAGAGTAGTGGGAGGGCCCAGAGCAGTCTCCATAGTTGACAGTATTCATTTTCCACACAGTTTCACTCCCACAGGTGGGTGCAGGGCTGCGCAGGTTAGGAACTGGGCTGGCAGCCTCCTGCATAGGACCCGGCAAGAACTGAACTGGGGGCACACCCCAGTTCAGCACATGGGTTCACATGGGCCAGACCCAGGATTCCATCCTCAGGCTCCAGGGTTGCAAAGCAAATGCTTAACCCACTGGGCCATCCCAGCTTCCCCTGCAATGTTTTAATTTACTTGTTTTTTCTAAAGCAAACACCAAGCAGAAAACAGATTTTCATGAAATATAGACTATGATATCAATTAATGTCACCCCAATAAATTTAACAATTGGGGAAGCATGGATGGCTCAGTGGATTAAGCGCTCATTTTGCAGCCCCGGGGACCGAGGATCGAATCCCGGCCCTGGCCCATGCGGACCCATATGCTGAACTGGGGAGTGACCCCAGTTCAGTTCTCACCGGGTTGAGATCCCAGCCCAGTCCCTGCCCTGTGCAGCCCTGTGCCAGCCTGTGGAATAAAACTATGTGGAAAAACCAATGATGTGCAATTATGGAGACTGTTCTGGGCCCTCCCCCTTCTCTCTGTCTGTCTCTGTATCTCTCTCTGTCAAAAACAATAAAAATAAAATCTTAAAAAAAATAAAAATAAAAAAAAAAAATAAAAAAAAAATATAGACTATGAGCTAGTCACTATATTTGGGTCACCATAAAATTAACCACCTTGGTTACAGATGTTACTTTTATACATTTGTGAATATATTTCAATATTTGAAGTGGCATCTAGTGATCTCATCTCATATAACCACACCTGAAAATCAAAAAATCTATATATAAGTATTACCGCACTCTGTCCTCCATCACTGATGCAGTAAACTCGTAAACGATAGAAACAGCCAGGACTCAGTCGATCACAAAGATGTTCCCTAGTAGCTCCACTGTATATCATATCCCATTTGTTTCCTGTAAGGTGAAGAATTATGTTCAATCAGCTACAAGATAATGTTTAACGTTCTAGTATCATGGACACGGCAGGTATCCTAGCTTCACTAAGTAAGTATTGATGTAATTTGTCAGAAACAATTTAAGCTTATTTAGAGTTTCCTGGAAATGATCTAATTTTCTTTATGTGTGCAGCTTCCTAGACAAATTTTGCATGGCTTTGTTGAAGGGAAATATCTCTAACTCTATACAGACTTTGGCTTAGATTGATAATTTGCTTTTAATTAAGCATTTTAAATGTGTTTACTGGTCCAGTAATAACATTATAACACACAAAGAGCAGAAAGAACCAATACCATAGAAAGTTTAGTCTTAATTAAAAGACAACCTCATTCTTTGTAGGCAATATAGTTCATTTCACAGAAATAAATATTGTTAAATGTGTCATTCAAGAATAAAGTTCACTAGGCATAGAATTTATTACTAAAACTAGTATAATGTAATTTTTTAGATAATAAATTTTAGAGAGTAATTTTTCTCTGACACATCTGGGTATATATCTAACTGAATAAACTAACGTTTATGAGGCTTTAAGTATACTGAAACTGAGCAATACAAACAAGAAAAAGAATAAGAAAATATAAATGTTAATAATATAGGTGTATAGCAGTCTTACATTTGATCCACTATATTTCTGGAGATTATAACTTAAAGTGTCACAGGCAAAATCCTGTTACAAAGAAAAAAAAAATCAAGAGGAAAGAAAAGAGATCATATAAAATGTAAAGTCATGAAGAGTAGAGACAGACTGACTGGTATACATCTATTATTTTGTAATAGTTATTCTTACCATTAGAACCTTCTGCCATCTCCACTACATATTTATTGATGGCTGCCCCTCCACTGTCTTTTGGTGGATCTATCCAAAAAAGCAAAAGTGGTATTAGGCAAAGTACATGCAAATTAAAATGACAGAAGATCCTAACAAACAGAATATTAAACCTAGGATTGCTTAAAAAGAAAAAAGAATCTCCTGCAATTCTTTTTTATTAGTATCAGGCTCTCATTATTTTATTGTTTTTGCACTAATTAGCATATAAGCAGATACTCAACAAGTGTTTCTTTAAATGAATAAGTGATTTTCATTTCTAATGAGTGACAGGATGACTCAGGTGACATTAGCTATAAGTTCAGTCATCTTTCATTGCACACAGTGCTGTCCCTGCAAATAGTCCTACAGTGGATCCCATAGCTTTCTTTAAAAAAATCTCCTTAAACAATGACTCTCACATTTCCTATTGAACTTGCCTGAGCTAACACATTTATTCAAATATCTTAAAAATTATCTTAAAATATGCATAATATCTTACCCCAAGTTATTTTAAAACTGTGTGAATGTATCTTTCCTTTAACTGAAGGCTTTATAGGTACTCCTGGCTTATCAGGGCATGTTGTAAATTCTACTATTTCACTTGGATTACTTTTACCTTCCGAGTTATAAGCAATAACCTGTGATGGAATAGAAAAATACAAAATAATTAATGTTTGATATCTGATGATATTGGCTTAATGAACAAAGCGTTGAGAGACATACTCAAAATGATGTTGTCACGTGGTGATGGCTTATTTGATAATTTCTTTTAAAGTTCATTTTATTGTTTTTCATAGAGAAAGAGAGATAGAGAGAAGGGGGAGGGCCCAGAGCAGTCTCTACAGTTGTATGCCATCAATTTTTGACATAGTTTCATTCCATACAGGTGGGTGCAGGTCTGTGCAGGGCAGGTACTGGGCCAGGGGCCTCTCACATGGGAAGCTTGCCCTGGTGGGAACCGAACTGGGGGCTTCGCGCATGGGAAGCACACCACAGTTCAGCATATGGGTCCGCCAGGGCTTGGGACACGACTTGGTCCTCAGACTCCGGGGGCCTGAAGGTGAGTGCTCAATAACCTGCTAGCCATGCTGGCATTCCCTTATGTGAGAATTGATTGTCTTTCAATAAGGACTCAGAATATATCAAGAGCATTAAGGTATAATCTCTTTTTAGAGTCAGTCCTAGGAATATAAGTGTCTAACATTCTGATAATAAACAAGTCATTACAGGAACAAGCTATAATCTTATGATACTTGATGGGCTTTAGGCTTATTTCACTTATTCTTTCAATATTTTTGAAGGGCTTATCAAGATGCCCACAAATTATTTGACTATCCCCTTTTCAAAAGACAAAGGCTAATTCTTTCACCCTTTGAATTGTACTTAATGACTTTAAACAGACTGAATGTAGCAGATACATTGGTGTGCGTAGCTTCCCTATGGAAAAGCTTATGTGGTAAAGAACTAAAGCCTCAGACCAATTATCAGTGAGGAACTGAAGGTTCCTTCCTAGCCACAACCACTTGAATGAACTTGGGAGCAAATGTTCCAGCCCCAGTCAAGCCTTCAGATGACTGCAACCCCAGCTGAAAATTTGATAGAAACCTCAAAGAAACCCCAAATCAGAACCACCCAGTAAAGCTGGCCCTGAATTCCTGAATCAAAGAAACTGTGACATAATAAATGTTCATTTTTTCAAGCTACTAAGTTATACAGCAATAGATAAATATAATTCATATCTAGGTATTATTATATTTGATTTTACTAATTTAATTATATTTATATTTTGACTTATGTTTTCTACTGAACTTGAAGCTCAAGTCCAATATCACACTTGATATGATTTTTATCTTTTCCAATCCTGCTCAATCTGCTCTTTCCCATTAGTAAAAAGCATTACCCTCTACCTACTTGTTCAAGTAAAAAATCTAGGAGACATCTTTGATTCTTCCTTCTCTAAACCTATATATTAAATTTACGGTAGTCCCCCCTCCCCTCTAACCATATCTGTGGTTTCACTTTCCACAGTTTCAGAGACCTATGGTCAACCACAGTCTGAAAATATTAAATGGAAAATTCCAGAAATAAACAATTCAATGTTTTAAATTGTGCACTGTTTTGAGCAGCATGATGAAATTTTGTGCTGTCCCGCTCCAGCCTGCCCAGGATGTGAATCATTCCTTTGTTCAATGTCTCCATGCTGTATTATATACTACCTGCCCATTAAGTCACTTAGTAGCCATATTGATTATCATAGGTCATCAGAGAGAAAAAGCCAGACAGAGAGACACTTACCACATTCACACAACTTTGTTACAGTATATTGTTATAATTGTTCTTTAAAATTTTTTTATTTTATTGTTTTGAGAGAAGGCGAGAGAGAGAGAGAAGTGGGGAGGGTCCAGAGCAGTCTCCATAGTTGTATATCATTAGCTGTGACATACTTTCATCCCACACAGGAAGAAATGGGGTTGCATTGGGTGGGAACTGAACTGGGCACCTTTCACATGGGAGGCAGAACCTTCGCTGCCATCCCGGCAGTTACCAGTTGTGCCTCAGTTCAGCATACAGGTCTCCATGGGCCTGGACCGGGATTTGATCCCCAGACCTTGCAGTTACAAAGCAAGTGCTCAACCTGTTGAGCTATCCTGGCATCCCATAATTGTTCTATTTTATTATTAGTTATTGTTGTTAACTGCTTACTGTGCCTAATTTATAAATTAAACTTTACCATTGGTATGTATATATAGGAAAAAACATAGTATACAGAGTTTGGTACAATTTGTGATTTTCAAGCATCCATTGGGGATCTTGGAATACTGTATAAATAAATACTGTCAATTCTACCTCTTTTCTACTGTTACCAAAACCTTAGTCAATGCCTCCTTTATCTTATTTTTTCTGAAAACTACAATATATTACTAACTAGTTTCTCAGCTTTCGTTGCTTCCCTCAACCCCACCTACTTTCTACACTGCAGCCAGAGGGATTTTATCACTTCACAGCTTAGAACCCTCTGATGGCTTCTCATCTAATGCAGAATAAAATATAAATTCCTTATCATGGCTTATAATGCCCTGTGTGACTTAACCCCCAATTACCTTCACTTTAGGGTTCTTTGCATTAGCAGTTATTTTTCCTGCCTGAATGTTCTTTCTGATCTTTACATACCTCTTTCTTGTTATCTTTATCTGTTTCAGATTTTTTTTTGACAGAGACAGAGAGAAGAGGGAGGGCCCAGAGCAGTCTCCATAGTTGTCCGTCATCAGTTTTCAGCATGGTTTCGTTCCACACAGGTGGACAGGGGCCGCGCAGGGCGTGAACTGACCTGGGGGCCTCCCGCATGGGAGGCACGCCCCCTCGAGCCAGGGGCCAAACTAGGGAGTGAGAACAGAACTGTGGGACTCACACATTGGAAGCACAACCCAGTTCAGAATATGGGTCCAGAGAGGCTGGGGCTGGGATTTGATCCTCAGTCCTTGGGGCTGCAAAGTGAGTGCTCAACCCACTGAACCATCCCAGCTTCCCCATATTTTGATATGTTTAAATATCATTTCCAAGATTTCCCTGACTACCCAAGTCATTTTCTGTCATCTTACCCTATTTTAGTTATCATTATCTGATATTCGTTTGTTTAGTACCTCCACTAGAGTATTAGCTATTTTGATCACTGTGTAGTCCTAGTGTTTATCCTAGAGTAGATGATCAATGATTATTGGTTGAATGAATGACTGATAAGATAGGGGCCACTATGACATGCCATAACACTACAGATGAGGATCTAAATAAATCTATTACCCAGATAACTCATGCATCCCATGAGAACTCAGTGAAATTTAGTCTATGAGTAATAGTTCAACTTGAGTTTCTCAGGCTTCCTCAGTCCTCCCACATATTCAGATAAATTTTCAGGATGTTTTCTCACTCTGGGCTTTTCAAATCACACTATAAAGGTGATCAAAACACTTCTCAATATGGTCCGGAGTATTTAATTAAACTTAATAACTAGGGAAAACTTAAAATAAGAACAGATTTCCTAAAAACCATAAAGATCCACTAATTATGTTTTAAAGGCTATATTTCAGCATTGCCTTTTACTTCGGTTAGCCATAAAAGTACAAAGCCAATAAGGTGTCTTCTGTTCATCTCAATTTAAAAAATTATCAAATCATTCATTTAGAGGAAGCACTATGCTAGGAACTCTAGGTGTGATGCACTCCTTACCTTCAATGAATTTAGAATCTTTATGCAGAAGATAGACAATATGCATGTCAAAAGAATTAAGCAAGAGAAAAAGATGACTATGGCCTACAACGGTCCAGGAAAGTTTTTTTTTAAAGATTTATTTTTATTGTTTTTGACACAGAGAGAGAGATACAGAGACAGAGACAGAGAGAAGGGGGAGGGCCCAGAACAGTCTCCATAGTTGCACATCATTGGTTTTTCCACATAGTTTCATTCCACAGGTGGGCGTGGGGTTGCACAGGGTAGGAATTGGGCCCTTCAGCATATGGGTCCGCAAGGGCTGGGGCCGGGATTCGATCCTCGGTCCCCGGGGCTGCAAAGTGAGTGCTTAACCCACTGAGCTATCCCGGCTTCCTCCCAGTAAAGTTTTGAAAGGCAGATGGAAGTGATTTGGGGTCTTCATGAGCAATAGTAGTGAAAGAGAAAATCTGGGCAAGAGAGAGAACAGAAAGCCCTGAGAATAAGAGCAGAAATTAATAGTACCGGTAAATAGTGAGCTCTGCTCAGAGAAGAATGAGTAATCAATCTGGTGAGGTAGCCAGTTCAAGTAAGAAGTGAAAGGCTGTACATTATAAAGGCTAAACTGGTCACAATATAAAGAACCTTACGTCAAACTAAGGAAATGATTTTTCAGATAGAAAGCTGTGTTTCAGAAAGGGTAATCTAGGTATAAACAGAGAATAGCCTGAAGACAATACAGAACAGCTTTGGAGATTTATGTTTCAGGACAGAAATGACAGCTGACATAAGGCAAAGAGATGATATATCCAAGGGAGGAAGGGATATGAAGAAAAACTGAGGACTAAACTTGGGTATACTTAGATTAGGGAAGTGGAGAAAGAGAGGAATCATAAAATGAGAAAAAGAGAACATGACCAAGTACTGTCACAGATGCTGACATGTAAGTAAATTTCAAGGATGGAGGATAAAGAGCAGCTAATGGATCCATATTACTGTTTTGATTTCCCTTCACTGATGAAAAAGCCTCAAAAACAAGTAACAAGCTAAAGTGAAAGTATTTCTAAGGGCACTCAGTTCATGGTATCAGACGTTTGTCATTTAGAAGCCTTGTTACTTGAAAAATTATTTTTCAGGAATTTCAGGATACAATGTACGAGCTTTCTAGTAGCTCAGTTACAGGGACCTACCCCTATCCTCTGTAGACTTTAATTCTTTTCTTTTTTTATTTGGACACCAGGTTCTGGTCTAGCTGCCAGTGAACCATTTGATGGAATTAACATTGTTTGCTTGTTTAGCAGTCTGAATTTTTATAATTTCAAGAAATAGCTGCTTTCTATATCCTTTAAATTTTTATTTTCATTGTCTTGTTTGATCTTTTAAATTCTTTCATTGTATTAATTTTGTTTTACCATTTTGTGTGTTTTAGGATTGTCCTTAATATCAAATCTAGAATGCTGGCATTTGGAGAATGTGGTCATATCAGAATTTTATTTAATCATATCCATATTGTTTCTTTACGAACAATATACTGCTCTAGTCATTACTTCCTGAATTATAATATTTTTTTATTGCTTTGCTTAGTATTCGAAGCTTTTTAGTGTTAAGATTTTATTTTTATATGTTTCCTTGAGTCTGCTATGTCAAGCTTTAAAAGGAAGATTGAGATATGGCAATAGGATTTAATGATTTAAAACACTTTCAGCTGTTACCCAGTACATGGCAGATTCAAAATAAAAGTCTGGGCTTCTAAAAAATTTCACAGTCATCATTTTCTTTTCTAGTATTTTTTTTCTCCTCTAGATCAGTGGTTCTCAAATTTCAATAAGCATGTGAATCATTTGGAGGGCTTGCTAAAATGTTCTGCTAGTCCTTACCCCCAGAATTTCTAATTAAGTAGATTTGGGGTGGTGCCAGTGAATTAACATTTCTATTAAGTTTCCAGGTGATGATGATATTATCACCTGGTGATCACATCGAGAATTACCGGTACTATTCTAGATCTTATTATTTTGTTTACTTAATAAACTAGGATATAATTCCTTCCTATAATCCAGTAATCTGTTAAAATGTGGTTTACAAACATAGTTTTTCCATACCCTCTCCAGTTACCTGGGAGCTACTTTTTGGAAAAGCCTATTGTCCCTTTGGAGATACAGACTGTATACCCCACGTTTTGAGAGTGCCACAGTGAGACAGTTTCAAATAGAAACTGGTGATCTGTTTATATTGGATCAGTAAAAAATTTAACTCCTATTTGTATGTATATATTTTGTTCCTATGTGGCAATAACACCATGGTGTTACATGGTAGTAGAATTCTAAAAATTTTAATAAACTTATTATATTATAAAGACATTAACAACTTCCCCTTTTAGAAGACCTGTTAGCATAATAATCATTACTGAAGCAAAAATATAACCCATCATTATCATAAAAGGAAAACTGGAATGAATATTTATTTCTCAGGTATTTTATAAATCTGTAAATATGAAAACTGAATTTAGAAATTAAAATGACCCAGCATTATCAGAAGTTTATAAAATGAAGCTAATATAAAGTATAACAAATATAACTATGCCCAGTATTTTAATATTATTACAAGATTCTTTCTAAGGTTCTTTTGTTTTTTTTAAGATTTATTTTATTGTTTAAGATAAGTGAGAGAGAGAGAGAGAAAGAGAGAGAGAAGGGGGAGGGCCCAGAGCAGTCTCCATAGTTGTACATCATTAGCTGTGACATGGTTTCATTCCTCACAGGTGGATGTGGTGCCGGCGTCCTTCCTCATGGGAGATGAGAACCTTCACTTCTGTGCCATCCAGCAGCCACCAGTTGCACTACAGTTCAGCATATGGGTTTGCATGGCCCAGGGCTGGGAATCAAATCCCAGACCTCACAATTTGAGGCAAGTGCTGAACTGGTGAGTTATCCCAGCATCCTTTCTAAGGTTCTTAAGGAGTAATACGTTTATTTTTGTTCTTTAATAATGAAAACAATTTACAATGGCTTCTGTCATTTATTTGAAATGATTTGATTAAATAAGCACTGGTAAGGGGAAGCTGGGATGGCTCAGTGGGTTAAGTGCTTTGCTTTGAAGCCCCGGGGACCTAGGATCGAATCCCGGCCCCACCCCATGTGGACCCACATGCTGAACTGGGTTGTGCCCCCAGTTCAGTTCTTGCTGGGACCTATGTGGGAGGCTCCCGGCCCAGTTCCTGCCCTGTGCAGCCCTGCACCCACCTGTGGAGTGAAACTATATGGAAAACTAATGCTGTTAACTATGGAGACTGCTCTGGGCCCTCCCCCTTCTCTCTGTCTCTGTTTCTCTCTGTCAAAAATCAATAAAATCTTAAAAAAAAAAAAAAGCACTGGTAGGTAAATTCAAAGGCTGCATTTATCAATTAATGAGTATCCTGTTATATTTTTGGAAAAACTTCTGCACAAAAAAGTAGGCTGGCTCACATTAACTGGTATATTAACTAATTCAAGCACTGGCTGTCAAGAAATAACAATGTATATCATTGACCAAATCAGAGCTAAAATATATTCTAGAGGAAATGCTATACTAGGAAGGATAAGAGAATTTCAGGAGTCTCAAAAGTAGAAGAATTTTCAAAGCTTGCTATTGCTTAAAGTGAGCAAGAAAAAAAATGTAGGGTCTCCAAGAAAGCAAGGATAATATTCAGAGTCTTCCTGCCTTCCTCCCGAAATAATTCAGTATAAGGCCCAACAGATGGGCTAAACAAGGCAAGTATTGGTACTGGGGGACAGCAGTGGGTTGGGTGGAGGCAGTAGCGTTTACTAGTAGGACCTCAAGAACCTTGAATAGAGAAGGGTATGAGGGGAAGAGGAGTATGATCCAATCAGCAAATATACTGAGCATAAATGGGGATATGTTTCTACTGATAATAGAGTCAGAGATAAGGAAAGGGAGAAAACTAGAACTTACTTGTGGTGTTGGATTAAAACTGAAGGTATTAGGTATGAACTCACAATTAAAAATACGCTGGGATGGCTCTGTGGGTTAAGCGCTCATTTTGCAGCCCTGGGGACCAAGGATTGAATCCCAGCCCTGGCCCATGTGGACCCATATGCTTAACTGGGGTGTGCTTTCTATGCAAGGGGCCCCAGTTTCATTCTCGCCCCCTGGTTTGGCCCCTGGCTCGAGGGGGTGTGCTTCCCATGCAGGAGGCCCCCAGCCCAGGTCCCACCCTGTGCAGCCCCCGCCCACCTGTGTGAAAGGAAACTATGTCAAAAACTGATGACATACAACTATGGAGACTGCTCTGCCTCCCTGCCCCTGCGACATCTCTCTTGCTCTCAAAAACAATAAATCAAATCTTAAAAAAAAATATATATATCTATATATAGATATATATATCTATATCTATATATAGATATAGATATACGAGGTCTGATAATTAAGTTTGCAAACTCATCCTAGAAGAAGTGCTACATACCTCACTGCTGAATATCACTACAGTCACCTTCAAAGTACTCCACTTGAGAAGCTATGCACTGACGCCAGTACCTAGTCCACCCTTCAAAGCAATTTTGGAACTCTTGCTGGAATGGCCATCAAAGCAGTTGTCATACTACTCTTGATTATCTTGAATGTCATCAAAATATCTTCTTTTCAATATTTCCTTTATCTTTGTGTGAAGAAAAATGTCACTGGGGACAAGATCAGGTGAGTAGGGAGAGTGTTCCAATACAGGTATTTGTTTTTTGGCTAAAAACCTCCCTCACAGACAGTGCCATGTAAGCTGGTACACTGTCATGATGCAAGAGCCATGAGCTGTTGGCAAAAAGTTCAGGTTTTCATCTAACCTTTTCAGCATTTCCAAATAGTGAACTTGGTTGACTGTCCACTTGGTACAAATTCATAATGAACAATCCTTCTGATACCAAAAAAGGAGAGCAACATTTTTTTGACTCTTGATTTGGACTGACCAAACATTTTTGGTCATGAAGAACTGGCTGATTCCCATTGTGCACTCTGACTCTTTGTTTCAAGGTTGTATTGGCACATCCATGTTTCCTCACCAGCAATGACATGGCCCAAAACATCGTCTTGCCTCTCCAAAAGTCTTGGCAAACTTTGACTCTTCTCTGCTTTTGTTTATCAGTGAGCTTCTTCAGGACCATTTTTGGATACTTTCTCATGCCAAGATTTTCCTAACTGTTTCTCTATTGATGTTTACTTGGTCTGCTATGCTTCTCAGTCAGCCGGAGATTTTGATGCACAATTTGATGAATTTTTGTAATGTTTTAGTCAGTTCTGCTTGTTATTGGCCACCCTGACCTTTCTTCATCAGTGACGCTTTCTCTTCCCTCAGAAAAGTTTAATCCATTTGTGCACCATCAGAAAAGCATTTAATCCATTTGTACACTGCTGTTTTCTTCACAGCATTATTCCTATAAACTTGGACTAACATGTCCCTGATCTCACTTTCAATCTTGCCAAGTTAAACAAGAAATTTAATGTTGTTTAGGCTCTAATTCAAGTTCCAACATCCCCGAGACGGCACACAAAAAAATACGCAATAACAGGAATGAATGCCATTCAACAAGACACCGATACACCAAAATTATGAAACTGTACCAAGTTGTTTGTACAGTGCTTCCAACATAAGCACATGGTGGAAAGTCCATGACTTTAGGTAGCCAGATAGATACATATAGTCTGTCTGGAAAAAAATCTAGTCATAAGTGCCTCCATTTTTCATATCACATGTTTGCACACAGATGTAAATGTGTCTGTGCCTGTAAATTACACACACATACCAATACTTAGTTCCTAGCTCTATTCACTGAAAGGGTGCCCAGGTGTAGCAAAACTCTATAGCAATTAGTATACTACCATATCTTGGCTTCTAAATACCACTGTTTACTAAAAGAACCCAGGTACATTGAGAAATAGCCAATTCCAATGTTGAAGAAGGGCAAGTATGACACTGAATACCATGTGCCAGAAAGGAAGGGTTCAAAGAATAATGGGGCTGTGGGAGAACATGTCAAAAGGATTCAGAAGCCAGATTGAAGGGGCTCCCAAATCTGATGAAATCTGAGCCTCAGAACTGATAACCATAGTAATAAAATATAACCAACTCAATAAAAAGGAATAAAAAAAAAAAAAAAGGAATCCATGAGCTCACACTCATAAAAGATAAAGAAAAGAGAAAGCTTTACCTTATACAATGCCAACTGATACATGTAGAAGGAATGATAAAATTAAACAGTCACTACTTGGCAGCCCTTAATAACAGTAATGATTCAGGCAAGAATTATCAATGGGTGTTAAAACTATTGGGTAAAGGTTTGATGAAAACAAGATGTTACACATTTATAAAATACTTGTTAATTATAAATGGAATAAGCACAAGTGAAGAACCATGGTAGACATCATCTTTATCAAGTGACTACTACCAGTAATAGGACAAAATGATACTGTGCACCATTCGATATGATGCACTGAGAAAAAAGTAGCATTACTTTTTTGACATCTCTGCCAAAAAAGGATATACTAAGTATGTTTAACATGCACATTTTAAAAAATAGTTGTTCACAACATACAAATAAGGGTCTCATAAATATTAAAACTGTTTTGAATTTAAATACAATAGTCTCCCATTATCAGCAGATAATACATTCGAAGACCACCAGTGGATGCCTAAAACTGTTAATAATATCGAACCTTATGTATACTATTTTTTTCCTATACATACATACCTATGATAAAGTTTAACTTATAAATAAGGCACAATAAACTAACAATAACTAATAATAGAACAATTATGACATACTGTACTAAAGTTGTGTGAAGGTAATCACTCATTTCAGAGGATCCCTTCTTATAGGCTCACTGCTTTCTGGTACAACATGTTGCGGACAACTGGAACATGTTTCTGCTCATGTTTTCCACCCAAAAATTTAATGCCTTTTTCACCTTAAAATTTTATCACACACTGTGGCTGTAACTTTTTGTAGTTTGAGGTGAGAGAGCAAAAGTAGCACAAATAGTTTTCTTCTTCACAATTATGTAGATAGATCTGTTCTTACCATAGCTCTCCGGAACCTGAGCATGTTTTTTTTGTTTTTTTTTTTTCTTTCCTTACTAAATCAAGAACTTTGACCTTTTTACTTAGAAAGAAAGCACTTCATGGTTTTGCTTTGGACTATCCGAATTCCTAGTATGACTAACTAGTCTTGTGCTTTGGGACCATCATAAAGTAAGTGTTATCTGAAAATGAGCACTGTGATACCATGAAGGTTGATGTGAATGGAAATGGCTACTAAATGACCAAAGGGGTAGGTAGCATACACAGTGTGGATATGCTAGGCAGATGACACACATCCAGGGTTTGATAGAGCAGGAAGGTATGAGATTTCAACATGCCACTCAGAATGATGTGCAACTTAAAATTTACAATTTATTTTGGGAATTTTCCATATATTTTCAGGTTTTGGCTGACTATGGGTAACTGAAATCATGAAAAAAGAAACTGAAGATAAGGAGGACTACTGTGTATAAAGTTTGAAAGGCATGGTAAATAGTAAGAAAGTAAAACACTGCTCATTAGGTAAGGTCAAAATTATTTAAGATTTAAAACCAAACGAGTAAACCTTATACTTGGCATTAAAACAACAGGAAAAATAACAACAAATACATCTTTTAACGACTTTCAAAACTTACCTTAAATTTATACTTTGTACTACGTCTGAGATTTTTCACTGTGTAAGCAAGATCTTCTCCATCATATTTAGGCTTAAAACCATATCCCTGGGAAGGGAAAAGAAATCTTCATTAGATGTCTAACAGAAAAAACATGAGGAATGATGAATATGTGAAAAGATCCAGGTCCTTTTCATCTTCTACTGTGTGCCATGTGATTAATACTCTGTTGAGTGTAGCCCTCACCTTGATGCTTCTGATTTATATGGACAGTTCCAGGAATACTACTAAATATTTTTAGAAGGATGAAGAAGATCACTTAGTCAGTAAAAACAGTAGTCAAGAAAAATTTTTGTGTTGAGGGAAGTCAGATCCGAAACTTTACCATCAGTGAGCTTATCCCTAGAACTAACATATTCTAAGAGCTAAACTGAACTTTAACATATTTAACTTGCCCTGAACAGACAGTTGTGTTCAGATGAATAAATTAATGGCTGGCAGTGCTAGCAGGTAGGAATGTCGCTTAGGTTTGAGACTGCTACCTATAGCCCCAGTGACAATGCTTCATTACTTTCCCAATGTTATTTTTAGGTTTTAAAAACTGAGATATAATCATGTACCACAAAATTCATGTTTTACAGTATGAAATTCAATAGTTCATAGTATAGTCACAAGGTTGTATAACCATTACTTAATTTCTAATTCGAGAATAAAGCCTGTACTTTATTTTTTGGTTAGTAGTCACGTCCCTTCTTTTCTCATCTGCTAATAATATACTTTCTGTCTCTATGGATTTGCCTATATGCATACAAATGAAATAACAAACTTTGTAGTCTTTTGTGACTGGGTTCTTTTACTTAGCATAATGTTTTCAAGGTTCATTCATATTGTGGCATGTGTCAGTACTTCATTCCTTTATATGGTTGAATGACAGTCCATTGTACAGACACGAGGTCTGACAATTAAGTTCATGAACTTTCCAATGTGTGCTATGTTGGCAGCACTGTACAAACAACTTGGTAAAGTTTCATAACCTTGGTACATCAGTTTCTCACAGCTGTGTTCATGTCGACATGTGGCGGTGTCTTGCTGAGTAGCATTCATGATTGTTATTGTTTGTTTTTGTGTGCCGTCATGAGAATGTTGGAACTTAAATTAGAGCAATAAACAAACATGAAACTTGTTAAACTTGGCAAGAATGGAAGTGCAATCAGAGACATGTTAGTCCAAGTTTATGGAGATAATGCCATAAAGAAAATGGCATTGTACAAAAGAGTGAAATGTTTCTCTTAGGGAAGAGAAAGCATCACTGATGAAGAGAGATCAGGGTCAATAATAATGAGAACTTACAAAAAAATTACAAAAATTCGTTGAATTGTGTGTCAAAATTGTCGGCTGACTGTGAGAAGCACAGCAGACCAAGTAAACATCGATAGAGAAACATTTAGGAAAATCTTCACTGAAAGTTTTGGCATGAGAAAGGTGTGTGCAAAGATGGTCCCGAAAGAACTCCCCAATGAACAAAAGCAAAGGAGCAAATATCTATTTTTATTGTTTTTGAGAGAGAGAAAGGTGGAGGTCTAGAACAGTCCTCAAAGCTGCATGTCATTAGTTTTCTACATAGATTCATTCCACAGGTGGGGGTGGGGCTGCACAGGGCAGGAACAGGGCTGGGTCTTGCCCTGGTGAGAATCAAACTGGGGGCACACCCCAGTTCAGAATATTGGTCCACATG
>PVKE010030921.1:0-16762 GCA_004027555.1 Craseonycteris thonglongyai
TACCCAGTTGGCACTATACATAATTATTACCATATTACTGACTATAGTCCCTAGGCTATTCTTTACACAGCCACGACTATAGGCTATTGTTTACATGCCCATGAATAGCCTAGGGAGTATAGTCAATGATATGGTATTAACTATTGGAAATACAAAACAATGATATTGGAAGTAAATATTATTGACTATAAGAAGTGTAGTCAATAATATGGTAATAACTATTGGAAGTTCAAAACTACAAGTTTGCACTTCTTTATCCCATTATCTTTTTTACACAACCCCCTAACTCTCTCCCATTTATTCTATTTATTTTGAGTCTGATTCTATTTCTTTTGTTCTTTGGATTCTACAAATAAGTTAATGCTAGGATCACATTAGAATCACTTTTAGAAGAATTTAAAAGCTACTAATGCCTGGGACATACTAGCAGATTTTGATGTAACTGATCTGGAAAATGTCCTCAAAATTTATGGGTTTATTTTTTTTTAATTTTATTGTTAAATTTATTGGGATGATATTGCTTAATAAAAATTACATAGGTTTTGGATGTACAATTTTTTAGTACATTGTCTTATGTGTAGCCTTATGTATTTACCACACAGAATCAGTTTTCTTTTTATCACCATCACAGTAGCCAAATCATGGAAATAATTAAGGTGTTCTTTGATAGATGACTAGATAAAGAAGCTGTGATACATATGTACAATGGAGTATTACTAAGCTATAAGAAAAGGTAAAATATTCCCATTTGCAAGAACATAGATGAATCTCGAGATTATCATGTTAGGTGAAATAAGCACGACAGAAAACAACAACAACAAGAACCATTTGACTTTATTCATATGTAGAATATAAAACTGAAAGCAACAAAAAAACAAAATCCATGTTTTTCAAAAGCCCCTGAGGTGGTTCTAACTTATACTTGAGGAGCAAAACTGTGCCTGGATTCCTCAAATGTGTTTTAACAAACTTAAATTTAAACATACATTAGGAAATTTGGTTCATACAGAATTGTGAAAATAGGGATGCTCATCTTGCAGCCCTGTGGTCTGAGGATCAAATCCCGGTCCTGGTCCTTACGAACCCATATTCTGAACTGGGTGTGCCCCCATTTTGGTTGTCACCTAGGGTGATCTTCCCATGTGGGAGGCCCCCAGTTTGGCTCCCACTGTGGGCATCTTCCCATGTAGAAGACCCCTAGCAGGGGCATGCTGCCCATGTGGGAGGCCCCCAACCTGGTTCCTGCCCTGATCAGCCCCACAGTCACCTGTGGAATGAAGCTATATAAAAAACTAAGGTACAGCTACAGAGTTTGCTCTGGGTTCTTCCCTTCTCTCTGTCTCTCTGCCTTTTTCTCTCTCTGTGTGTGTATGTGTGTGTTGAAAAACAATAAAAATAAAAATTCTTAAAAAAAGAATTGTGAAAATAATGTATGGAGCCATTAAACAGAATAGAATGATAGAAAAAGAAAGATAAATGATTTTGGTGGAAAAAAATACTTTTTGTAGATTAGAGACTAATTGGTTTTTTAACTGACTATAAAAATAAAATATTGTAAAAATGAACTAAACTGTAAAAATTTGATTTTGAGAGGACATATCATTGAATTGGTAATAATTTAATGTAACACTAATAAATATAAAAGAATGGATTTTTTAAGCTAGATTTTTATAGTGTTTAGAATATCCTTAATAAATGATATTTAGTAAAACATTGTAAGGATAAATAAAACATTGTTATGTTTTCTTACTTACCAGCTATTATATGAGATCACAACACATTGCTTTTTTTAAAAAAAAAAAAAGTTACCGGTAGATCACTCACTCTACTAGGAAATAAATAAAAAGTCTATTAGAAATAGAATAGGTTTCCAAGAATCTGTTAAACTTAACTGTAAACAATAATGCAATAATTCAAATTTTAAAAGAAGAATGTACAAAAGTTAAAAGAGGTAAGGCAAAATATAAAACACTAATAATTTTTAGTTATTTTATTTCACCTTGTAAAAACTTGGGTACTTTATAAAAAATATTAGAGAGTTACTAAAATATATTACTTTAAATATATGTTAATAAAACTATTTGTCCAAGAGAGCACTATCAATATCAAAATTGTGTCCTTTTGTAAATCATTTATGAAGCAGAAATCAATCATTTGTTTCAAAACAATTATAAAATTTACTTACTAATTATCTTATATACAGTATTATATTTAAAAGTACATTGTAACAACTTTCATATTTTCTTTGAATTAAAAATCTTATCAACTGGTATTTAATAACAACTAATTTTAATTTTTAAAATTTCATGTATAAGAAGTCACTAAATGTATCAATTGTTTCTTGAATCTTCTAATGTAAATATGATTATATTTACAAATTTACAATTTTAATATGTAATGGTCAAAATGTGTGTTTTAAAACCTCATGGACATGATCAATAGTTTAGTGGTTAACAGAGTAAGAGGACAAGTGGGTGGTAGAGGAAGGAAGGAGAGCCAAATATATGGTGATGGAAAGAAAGCTGACTCTGGGTGGTAAACACATATTGTAACACATAGATGATGTAATGTAGAATTGTACACCTGGAACCTGTGTAATTTTTACCAACCAATGTCACCCTAATAAATTTAACAATTAAAAAATATATATGTTTAAGCTACAAATAATTTCTTTCAAAAATATTTTTGCTATGTAATTTTCTACATTTATTATATCTTCTTCATTATCTATTCAGCTTTTAACAGCAAATTGTTTTTTTGAAAATCTCAGCTTTTGGCAGTTACTAATACAGTAATAGGAGGAAAATGAGAAGAGGATATTAATGAAAGTAATAGTTAGAAGAGGTAACTTTTAGCAAATTTGGTAATAAAGCTTTGTTAAAGCACTGACTCTATCTTGAGATTATTTTAATTCACTTGAAAATATAGTGTTACTTTTTGAGAAAACATATTTTCCAGGGAATGTAGCTAGTTAGAACAGAATTCTACTTCATTATAAGAAACACAACAAAATAATCATTAGATAAAACTATAGATAGTTATAAAGCATTTGTACATTCACTCAAACAATAATTTTTACAAAATTACTATGTATCAAGTACTCTTCTGAACAACTGGTAAAAATGCAACAAGGTACACATTCTCAAGAGATAATATTCCCCAGGAAACTCAGAATATTACAAATAATTTCATAAAGTGAATAAATGCTATATGGAAAATAATGTGATAATGCTAATATGCTACCCATGAACTTCTATAGATTTAATTTGTCTATCTTTTATCATTTGATAAAGTTTTCAGTTTATTCAGTGTTGTACTAGTACAAATAAAGCTGATAATGTTTGTGTGTGTGTTTTCAGACAAATATTTTCATTTCTTTTGGCAGAAAACCTAGGAGTGAATAACTGAGGTGTATGATGGCCATAACTAATACAACCATTGCCTTAATGATTATATTCTCAAAAATGTATAAGCAAAGTATGAAGAGAAAATAAGGCTTGAATAATTTGGTATGAATATAAATAAAAGAAATATTAATAAAAATAACATTCAGATCATGTTTTATGTTGTTTTAAATGGAAGGTAAAAATATTTTAGAAAGGAAATATAGACACTTGTTGTCATTCAGATATGTTACAAAGCCAAAGCATCATCTTTACCTGATAGACTCATCTCAAAATGACAAAAAGAAAATATTATCGATTCTTGGCCCTTTGGTTAAGATCAAGTGTAGAAAATATTATCTTTATTTCAGTTTTATTTTTCCATCATTTTATTTCAGTGTTAAACAAAATATAAAGAATTTAAACATTTGCTGGGTTATATGGTAATTCCATTCCTAATTTTTTTGAGGAATCTCCATACAGCCTTCCATAGTGGTTGTACCAGTTTACATTCCCACCAGCAGTGTATGAGGGTTCCTTTTTCTCCACAGCTTTTCCAGTACTTGTTATCCCTTGTCGTGTTGATTTTAGCCATTCTAACAGGTGTAAGATGATATCTCATTGCAGTTTTTGTTTGCATCTCCCTAATTGCTAGTGAAGTTGAGCATTTTTTCATATATCTGATGGCCATATATATGTATTCATGAGAAATGTGTCTGTTAAGTTTATCTGCCCATTTTTTAACATTTATGTAAATATTTTAAAACTTTGTGACGTTTCCTCACCAGGGAAATTACTAAACTATGCTTTTACTCTAATTCTTATTATGTTAGTATTTGCATGTATTAAACATTATTTTTTTAAAGAGAAATTCTTCCCAAGTATTGAACAGAAGAGTACAATTGGAGAAAGAGAGTCATTATAATAAGAATAGATACAGAAAGAAACAGAGATACCAATCCTGAAAACTTTCTACTGTATTTTGTGGAAAAGGTTTGGTCTATTTATATGCTATGTTGAAGATTTGAAAACAATTTTAGAGAAAGAAGTAATTTAAAAAACCTGAATAACTTTTCCTGATGGTAGATTTGCTGTCAAGAGTAGACTGTGAATTCTGCTTTAGCACACACACACACACACACACACGCAAAAAAAGATTTTGGAGAGTCAGAGCATAAATGTTTTTCTTTAATTTAACCAGTATTGGCATCTTCTGGAATGTTATCTCATTAGGGAGTCCAATATTTTCTTTAAATCTAACTTGATTTATTGAGTTACTTGCAATCTAAAGAGTATATAGCTTCCCAATGGAATAACAAAAAGGCTTTCCTGTTGACTTATTTCAGTTCTTACTTTTACTTTCTATAGGAAGAGTTCTTTAGCCAATTAGGCCTGCTTAGATTATTGAGAAATACAACATAGATGATTCTACAATAGCTCTTGAGAATCAAATCAATGCTATAGTTCGAAATGCATGTGAAATCATAACTATTATATAGTTTGCTTCACTTTCTTATCTCAGTGACATTTTCCCAATTACAAGGAAATCATTCTACTATGGTGCCAGCAATGAAGCTTAGAAAACTGTATGTCGGATTTCTTTATAGACCTTTATTTGAGTTGTTTATAATACAGTATTAGTTCAGATTACCCTCTTCTTTTTAAATAAACAACAGTAAAAATACTTTAAAATATCATTGATTATTGAATATGTAGCTTAAAAATATATGTAGAGTAATTAGACTTAAGTCTTCTATTTGCTTACCCCATTGCAAAATTTATATTAAAATATTCTTTTAAAATTTAATTTTGGGGAAGCCGGGATGGCTCAGTGGGTTAAGCTCTCACTTTGCAGCTCCGAGGACCAAGGATCGAATCCCGGCCCCGGCCCTTGCAGACCCATATGCTGAACTGGGGAGTTCTCCCAGTTCAGTTCTCACCAGGGTGAGACCCCAGCCCAGTTCCTGCCCTGTGCAGCCCCGCCCACCTGTGGAATGAAACTATGTGGAAAAACCAATGATGTACAACTATGGATACTGTTCTGGGCCCTCCCCCTTCTCTCTGTCTCTGTATCTCTTTCTCTCTCTCTGTCAAAAACAATAAAAATAAATCTTAAAAAAAATTTAATTTTGATATAACATGAACCACACAAACATGGCTTCTACAAAAATGAAAGCGGGGAAGCCGGGATGGCTCAGTGGGTTAAGCGCTCACTTTGCAACCCCAGGGACCAAGGATCGAATCCCAGCCCTGGCCTGTGCAGACCCATATGCTGAACTGGGGAGAGCCCCTAGTTCAGTTCTCACCGGGTGAGACCCCAGTCCAGTTCCTGCCTGTTGCAGCCCGCTCCCACCTGTGGAATAAAACTATGTGGCAAAACTGATAATGTGCAACTATGCAGACTGTTCTGGGCCCTCCCCCTTTTCTCTGTCTCTGTATCTCTCTCTCTCTCTACCTCTCTCTCTCTCTGTCAAAAACAATAAAAAATAATTTTAAAAAATGAAAGTGGATGAAACTTAATAACAAATAAGGTTATCATATAAGAGATAAATTTGAAATCATTTTAAAGTAAAAAACAACAGATATTACTGACTGATCAATCTGGCTAAAAAAAAAATACTTAATACATGAAGCATGAATGACTGAGATATCAATGAGGCTCCTGATAAAATTTATGATTATCAGAAGTAGGTCTGAGTTATAAAATGAGATTGTGAAGTTAATATTGTGGTGATGATTTAGAAATAAGAAAATTGCATCTTTTTTTTTTATTTTTTTTTAATATTTATTTTTATTGTTTTTTGACAGAGAGAGAGAGAGAGATACAGAGACAGAGACAGAGAGAGAACTGAACCAGGGGAGCTCCCAGTTCAGCATATGGTTCCGCACGGGCCGGGGCCGGGATTCGATCCCTGGTCCCCGGCGCTGCAAAGTGAGCACTTAACCCACTAAGCCATCCCGGCTTCCCCCGAAAATTGCATCTTAAGGTATGATTTTCTGTGTGTGCATATGTGTGTGTTCAAACACAAAATTATAAATTAAATGCTAGGTAAATGCTAGAAATGTAGCATGTCATTTGCACTCATCTCAGTTACTAAAAAGAAGCATAGAAATATGATGTTATTTCAAAAATCATGTTTGGATGTAAGGCCAATAGCTCACACAGCAAGAAGACATAATTGGAAAGTGGAACTCATTACTCTCCTTGTAAATAAACTTATTTTGGGGCCCAGCATTCACATCTCAGCATAATTTTGTTGTTCTTTACCTGTTATCACTGAATAAAGCCTCTGATGAATTGATAAAAACGATATGTCTCTCTGGCCACTAGTTCAAGAGATAAAGTTTTTAAAAAAGTTATCTACCAAAGGAAAAAAGATTGCTTAGAAAATATTGGTTCTTAACCAGATGACAGTTTTACATACATTGAAGATGGAACATCCTTAATATAATGAAAGCCCTTTCACCATGATGACTTGAATAAGTATAGCATATGTTATTATTTTAAAATAATAAAAATTATGATGGGACCTACCATGTATGAAAATTAGTCACTGAGTAACATATGAAACTTCTGTACAAAAATTTAAAGTATTAATCATTTAATAAGTGTATATGTATAGGGGATGCTGGGATGGCTCAGCAGTTAAGTGCTCATTGTAGCCCCAGGGTCTGAGGATTGAATCCTGGCCCTAGCCTGTGCAGATCCATATGCTAAACTGGGATGTGTTCCCAATTTGGTTCTCACCAGGGCAAGCCTCATTTGTGGGAGCCCCCCCAGCTTGCAGGCATGTGTCTCCCACACAGTAGGTCCCCAGCCAGTTCCTGCCTTGTGCAGCCCCGCACCCATCTATGGAATAAAAACGATGTAAAAAACTAATTACATGCAACTGTGGAGACTGCTGTGGGCCCTTCTCTCTCTCTCTCTCTCTCTATCAAAAAAAACAATAAAAATAAATCTTTAGGGGAAGCTGGGATGGCTCAGTGGGTTAAGCGCTCACTTTGCAGTGCTGGGGACAGAGGATCGAATCCCGGTCCCGGCCCGAGTGGAAACATATGCTGAACTGGGAGCTCCCCCAGTTCAGTTCTCTCTCTGTATCTCTCTCTCTCTCTCTCTCTCTCTCTCTCTCTCTGTTAAAAATGAATAAATAAAATAAAAATATATTTAAAAAAGTAATAAAAAAATAAATCTTTAAACAAAGAGTATATGCACATAGATATTTGAATCAATATGACAGTGATTATGGGAGAAACAATCCAATTGTTATACAGACACCTTCATGCAGTTTTAGGCGGAGTTAAGTTCACTGAAATTAACATCATTTTGAGTAAATATTGATTTGAATATGATAAACATTTTTCTTTCGATATATTAAAAATACAAGGAGAAAGGCATTAACTGACCATGTACCACAAAAATAACTCCAACAGACCTAAACATACCCATAGACAAAAAGGATACCAGCTGGAATAAATGTCCAAATCAAGGCTATCATTTCAAATAGCCTTATGAAATGTAGTAACTCTTTGAGCATATATTAATATAGGAGGATGGGGTAATATCAGGATTTAATCGGCCAAATGACATTTCTATCAGTTATAATCTATTAATGAAACACACATAAAATAATACTGGCCTTGAGTGTCTATGTGGTAATTTATAGAGAACACTATATTTATACAAGAAAGCTATTTTTTTTTTTAAGAAAGAACCCATTATATGCATAAATCGTCCCTTACTGCTACTTCTGACCAGTGAGAATATCAATAGAATGAACTCCATGCCTCATGGGTGAAATTACATGTGTTCTATGGATGCCAGGTTTCATTATGGTACTCATTCAAACCATTAATTGTTCTACATTTTTTATCTTATTAACTTCTAGATTTTTAGATATAAAAGTTTATGGTTAAGATTATCTAAAATCTTCTACAATATCCACTATTGATTTTATTTATAATCCTTCAGTCTCTAAAATTCTTACCTTAAGTTTTATTTATAGATTAAGTATATGTGTTTTGTTGTTTAATGATAAGAATTTATAAATTGTGAGTTGGGGTATTTGTGATTTTGGTAAATGTACATAGAGTCAAACATATACTTATTAAAAGACCTTTAACCAAAAGAATTCACTAGATTTGAGGACGAGAAAAAAAAAAAAAAAGAAAAAAAGAAAAAACCTGGGAATGCTCAAAGTGAGGAGATTAGATTAGAGTAATAGAACAAGATAAAAATGTAAGCCAGTCAGCTAGATGAGATCAATACAGGAGTCAGCTAAATAGGATAATAATTAATAATGAATAGTAAGGTCATAAAAATATCTCACATAGCATTTTTATACAGAAAGCAAAAACGTTAAAATATAGATTTTGATTTGATATTATCTTTATATTTAAGGGATTTCTGCAGGATACTTACTATGATAATTTTAGTGTTTATTCTCAGGAGTTGTGAGGGAAATAACAATCATTAATTACAACTATACAATAATATTCACCTGAAAGTATAAAGAAAAAAGTGGTGGCTGAAAATGAAAATGTGGCATTACCGTCAACAATTAGTATTAATTTTGAAACCAGTTGTTTATTTGCATTCATAATAATTCTTTAAAATGACACATTCTGCCAAGTCTAACATTCTTGCCTGCAACTTTGTGTGTCAAATATTGCCAAGCATGAGCTAGAGGGGGTTAGAAAAAAAACATATTCCCTAACTCAACAGGCCATGGACATGTTCTTGACGTCACTGAGAGCTGACTCAAAGGATTTTAACCTAGTGAGCAATCCACCTCTCCATGTCACTGAGGGCTAGATCCAAGCTACATCTACTTAGTTTCATTGATATTGAAGTGTGACTATTTGTGCATAAAATGTGGCACTTCAAATAAAGTTTTTGAAGTAAAATACTGGTAAGCTCTCCAGAATAATGACAACCTTAAAAATATATATATGCTATGTCTTTTTATAAAACTTAAGTATACCAATTTACTATGAAATGCCAGATGCCTCCAATTTTTGCATAAACAAGCAATTTTATAAGTGCTTTCTGAAGGATCTCTGCAGTATTGAGCACGGTTTTCCAAGAATTTCTAACATATACAATTATAAGGTAATTATGAGATAACTGTGTGAAATCTGCTCATGGTTCTAGTTAAAGAATCATTCATTTTTTTATACAAACAAAATAATATAGCCCAAGCAGCAGTAAGTAACTAGTGTGTAAACATAACTGAGTCAGAAAGGCTTCAACCAAAATACTATAGACAGGTTTCTGTCAACGCTTATTCTCACTGGTAATAATGCACAGGATCTAATTAAGAACCAGTTTCTCTCTACATTTCTTTCATGAAAATATCCTCAAATACAAAAAAATTATTTTTTCAAATATCTATAATGCAAAATATGTGAAATGGGTGTACATTTTTATTATTGTGTTACTTCCCATATCAATAGGTTCATGATAGATAGATGATAGAAAAGTGATAGATGATGGATAGATAGGTAGGTAGGAAGATGATAGATAGATAACTCCCGCATGCCCCCCCCCCCCCCCCCCCGTTATTATTTTTGTAACTCTAGCAAGAATTATATTTATATTTCTTCCCTAGGAATTCTGAAGTCTCAACACTGGGTAGCTTGTTATAGTTATATTTTGCTTCTAGGCTTCTTGGGAAAATCTTTGAAGGAGAATTTGGAACTGGCAGCACTCAGAGCAAAGAGATAAAAATTCTGGAGGGAGTAAGGTTCAGAAAAAGAAATGATGAATACTGGAGAAATTGTCCTTATAGGCATATCAGTAATGGTAAGTTTCAGTTGCACCAGGTACCAGATTTTTAAAGTTCTTTTTCTGTAAAAGAAAATAAGGAAATTTGAAGTTTTCTGGGAGTAGCCCAGAGAAAGAGAAGTCACAGACTAGGAAAAATGAGGAAAAGGGACCTTACAATTTTAGTTGAAAAAGAGCTTATTATGGAATAAAATCAGATAGCTGTTAAAAGAGAAAATCCAAACTAAATATTACTCTAGGGAAAATGGCCACTGGATTTGTCTGCTCGCTGGTTTTAGAACCCAGCTTTTTAACTCAATTGTAAGATGTAGCCTACACTGGTTTATGCCATAATTACCAATTACCGGTATTTCCTTCAAATATCAACTATTGATACTAAGTAGTACTTCCTTTTTTTACAGTACTTTGGTGAAACTGAAGGAAAAGAAGCTGTCTTTCATGCTTGTAATTCATGTGTTGAAAGAAAAAAGGTTGAAGATATTGTAAGTTAGATGAAATAAAAATGCATCAAAAATGGAAAAAAAGCACATGGGAAAATGTTATTTATAAATTATATTGAAATTGTTGAAATTTTAATGTTTCTTCAACACATTATTGTTATTATTGCACTCACAGGGGTAGTGTTACAGCACTGAGGAAAAGAGGAAATTCAGAAGTCTGGAAGTTTGGGGTATGTCCAGGAAGTTGGCACATAGATTTAAGTATTTGGAAGGAGAAGTACAAGGAATACCATGGAATACAATTAAAGCCACTTCAGAGACATTTGGGGATATCATTTATCATATATTTTCTCTTCCTCTATTTTTATGTCTCTTTGTTCTCTCACATCTTAGGTTCTGTTTTTAAAACTATTGTCTCAGTTTCTGCCTCTCTTTGTCTTTGATATTTCTGTTTATTAGGTTCAATCTCTCTCTCTTTTTCTTTTCATTCACTGTGTGTGTGTGTATTTTCTCTGTCCATGATCTTTGCTATCAGTTTCTCTGCAAATGTGTTCTACTGTAACATGTGGGCCAGTATTTATCTTCCATTCTTCTCTATCCTCAGCTTGAACTTAGTTTTGAATTGCTATGTCTCCATTTATTACCATACTAATACATGAATTGTGATTTAGTGTCTTGCAGCTAATAGAAAATTTTTTAAGTGTCCCAATTTCATGTTTTGACAAAAAGGTCATTTGGTGAAATCAACTTCTTGCTATCATCAATGGTTATAGCAAGTACAGGCAAGTAGGCAAGGTCACCTGTTCAAATATTGTCACCTAGGTCCAGTCCTGAGGAGCAACTAATATGGAGAAGCATCACTTATAAAAACATAGGGAGGCCCCCAGCCCAGTTCCTGCCCTGCGCAGCCCCTGCCCACCTGTTTGGAATAGAACCATCTTGAAAGCTGATGACATACAACTATGGAGACTACTCTAGGCCCTCCTCCTTCTCTCTGTCTCTCTCTGTCTCTGTCAAAAACAATATAATACATCTTTTAAAAATCTATATATGGTGTCTGGAAAGAAACCTGACTGTGATTGATGAACACATATTGTAACACATAGACAAAGTACGATAGAGTTGTACACCTGGAACCTATGTAATTTTAACAAACCAAGGTCACCCTAAAAATTTAAATATGTATATGTATGTGTATGTATATGTATGTATGTGTGTGTATATATATATATATATATATAATTGAGGAAATAGTAGCTAGTATCTTTAGTTGAATTAAATTTATGTGAGGTTCCAGAAGCTTTTCTCAAAAATATTGGAATTAGAAACTTTATTCTTTCTAGAGTTGAGTTGACACAAAATTTTGAAGAAATTAATAATGAATTTGGAAACTTCCTTATAAAATTAAGGAGTGCTAATTACCCATTTGGTTGTCAATGAAGTTTACAATTGTTCTTGAGAGTGATTTAATCAGAAAAAAATAACAAAACAGAATTAAAAAGACTACAAGGATTGCATTCATTTATAATTTAAAAAAATGTTATTTTCTGTTCTATCATAACTCATCCCCTGATCACTAGTGAATTGAAAAATTATTGTGAGATAGGAAAAGACCAGAAAACAGAGGGCTAAATAATCACTAGCCCATCTTTATGCTGACGGTAATCTGATCCATGAGAAAATAAAAATTGTTCATAAGTCTTAAAATTGTGGCTTCATTGTCAAAAGAAGACCATGCAGGATATTTATTATCCATTATATTCCTAGTTTACAAATAAAGATAATAGTATCTGTATTGACAAATTGCACATACGTACAAAATCAATTCTTTTTTTTTTTTTAAGATTTATTTTTATTGTTTTTTGACAGACAGAGAGACAGATAGAGAGAGACAGAGAGAAGAGGGAGGGCCCAGAGCAGTCTCCACAGTTGACAGCATTAATTTTCCATATAGTTTCACTTCACAGGTGGGCGCAGGGCTGCACAGGGCAGGAACCGGGCTGGGGGCTCCCACATAGGCCCCAGCAAGAACTGAACCGGGGGAACACCCCAGTTCAGCATATGGGTCCGCACGGGCAGGAGCCGGGACTCGATTCCTGGTCTCTGGGGCTCGATCCCTGGTCTCCGGGGCTCGATCCCTGATCTCAGGGGTTTGATCCCTGGTCTCCAGGGTTGCAAAGCAAGCGCTTAACCCACCGAGCCATCCAAGCTTCCCCACAAAATCAATTCTTAACAAACTTTTTTTTGGAAATCACATTGCTTTTCTGTGAATGTAAATGAAATTATTGTATAAGACTAGTGTGAATAAAGGAGCACAACTGGGATTAGATAAATTTGAGAATGAAATGTAAAAAAAAACTTTAATTATGTAGAGGAAATCATTAAGTAACTAACCAGCAGAAGAAGATCTATTCTCAGGTTGTGAAAGAATAAATGACCGTGCGGTCATCTCTACAGTCAGCCACCTACCCATTTGACCTTCTTCACCTTTGCTCATATGCCAGGCTGAAATGATAGGAAGAACATCTGGGCATCTTGCCTCCCCAAAGTCTCCAGGGTTCTTGTTGCTGCTCTGAGCTTAATTTTTATTTAACCTTTGTTTTAATGATGAAAGATTGTCTCTCCATCAGCAATTCTTTACCTATAGCATACTTTTGTCATTTGTTCCCAATTAAACACTTAAGGGTCAGAAAGCATGACTTTGCCAACCTAGGTGATATTTTTTGTTTTTTCATTTTCTTCCTCAATTTTAATATAGCTTAATCTATTGACCTTAAACACAAGACTGTTGAGTCAGACTCTCCTTGTGCATAAAATACTTTCTTAGCATAAATCTGGCACAATAAAAATCAGCATTGACTTTTAGCACATTGGTATGTCTCTTATTAAATAACATTTCACAAGTTGTGAATGTTTCAACTTGCAAAAATGCCGATGGCTCATTTTGAGAGGCTTAGACGTAGAAAATGCTGACACATCATTTTAGTTTATTTAATAGCATATTTTTAAAATCATGAAAGAGAAAAACGAAGTGTTTTGGTGCGCAGACCATAAAGTTTAGTTATCAGATATATTTACACAAACTAAACAATGAAGAAGTAAAGGGAAGTACTATCTGGGGAAAAATATTGTGGCAATTTGGCAAATAATTTTTGCAGATATTAGAGTTTGTGAGGTATTCTTCAGTGAGATGTGAACACATGCTGGGTTTCACAGTTCATCTAGAGAAATAAAATTTCTATTAGTAAGCATTTAAGAAAATTAAAGATGGTAAAATGGTTCCAAAAAGTAAGAACAATTCTGTAACAAAGTTTTAAATATTATATACAGTTATGTTAATTATGTTAACAGCAGAATATCAGCTGGAAGAAATAAACAGCACTAGGGTATGTTTACCTTGGGCAGAGTTCATACTTGATCAACAATAATAAAATCTTCTGAGAAAATAATTGCTTCACACCAGACAACCCACAAGTGTGAGGCTGCTTAGCATCCAGACATAAGAGCCATAACCTCTATTGATTAATGTCAGTTCACATTATCACCATCAGTTAAACAAGCGCTATTTTCCAATTTGCGCATAGTAACAAAGTGAAATGAATAATACCTCTAGTTTGAAGTTCCATGTTGAGAGCCGGTCAGGAGCCTGAACGGAAAGTTTTCTGGGAGCCTTGGTGGCTAGGACTCGGCTCCCTCGACCTCCCGGGAAGGACCGACCTGGGGCCTGGATGGCAAGGCCTCCAGAAACCTTTCCGTTCAGGCTCCTGACTGGCTCCCAACAGTTCCACAACAATAATACAAACACACCAGACTTCACAGGTATATAGAAGAGTTATGATAAGTAGGAAAAGCACATGGGAAGGATAATAGTATCATCACAGAAGTGTCAACTGGGATAAAAAATAATGAAAGATATCAATTTAATAAACCCTTGTCAGGCAGTAAATTCAACTCAAAATACTTCTCTGATATACCTCATGTTCTTTTCATCCAGATTACTCCTGCTATCATTCTCCCAGAACAGAACTATTGACTCTCTAACTATAATTCAGTACCTATTTTAGCCCCTCAAAGATCTGCTACTTTTCCTGACTCTTTTCAAAGTTTGGATATTGGCTGTAAGTCATTTTTTTTTTTTTTTCTGGCAGCGTAATCTTCTAGCCTCACAAGTTCATTTTTCATCAGTAATTATTTCCTAATTCAGCTATTAATCCGGCAAACCCATCTATTCTAACCTATGAACGGGTTAATGGCCATACCAATCTAGTCTTTCAGAAATGATTAGTAGGGGATGCTGGTATAGCTCAGCAGCTGATTGCTTGCCTCTCCATCTTGAGGTCTGGGGTTCGATTTTTAACCATGGCCCTAGCCCGAATCCCAGCCAGTGCAAACGCATATGCTGAACTGAACAACTGGTAACCACAAGGATGGCTCAAAGAAAAGGGTCCTCACCTCCCATGCAGGCCTGCAGTTTGGTTCCCATGCCACAAGGCCCCACATCCACCTGTGTGGAATGAAACCACGTGACAAATAATGAAGTACAACTATGGAGACTGTTCTGGGCCCTCCCCACTTCTCTCTGTCTCTCTCTCTCACATCTTCTCTCAAAATCAATAAAATAAATATTTGCAAAAAATTACTCGTAATTCAAACAAGTGTGATACCTGATGAGAAATTAGAAACAAAATAGAGACCTCTGAGAACTGTTAAAGCTGTGATCTCTTTGATTGCTTGCTGGCAGCACTATGTACCTTCATTGGAAACAGAGAGCTACTAAACTATTCCATTCTATGTTTTGAGATTTTGTGACTTTAATAACTGGAGGATGGGTGGACACTTTTTGTGGGTTTTCTAACATGTTATATACATAACAAGCAATATTGAATTAAACCTGGTACACCAAAAACTATAGACCAGATGCCCAAACCTACCTCAATCTTAGAACATTTAACACTACATAAGCTCCCTTAAATGTAGATGTCACTTAAAAAAAAAGAGAAGTGGGATCTAAAACTTTATTGAATTAAGTTTTTAAATGTATTGACATCTAATTTTGGCAAATTCAATGTTTCATGGCTGGCATACCTACATTTTCAAACTGAGATTTATATGTCCTCGAAATCAATAACAATGAGTAGATATCACTATGTAATCCCTATACTGTCTTTGCTTTGGAAAATTATATTGAGTCATTAATGTTAATTTTTACAATAAACATCTATTTTCAGAATTAAGGCTGCTTTTCATTTATTATTTTTTTATTTACAATTTATTATATTTTCTGGCTCTCTACCACAGGCTTGAAAACTATTGGGTTGATATCTATGGCTTCCAAGATCTGTTTCACAGTACATTTCTTGATACATATTGTAACTCTACATTACTTATTCCTCTTAAAAGCTAACCACTTTTTCACTCAGTTTCAGCTTATACGTTGTTTTTTGTTTTGTTTTGTTTTGTTTTTGATTATTCTTTTTCATTCCATTGAGTTACTTTTAAAACCTTATGACTTAAAAAGTAACATAATAGGGGAAGCCAGGATGGCTCAGTGTGTTAAGCATTCACTTTGCAGTGCTGGGGACCGAGGATCGAATCCCGGCCCCAGCCTGTGTGGAACCATATGCTGAACTGGGAGCTCCCCCAGTTCAGTTCTCTCTCTGTATCTCTCTCTCTCTCTCTCTCTCTCAAAGAAAAAGAAAAAGAAAAAGAATATTCTTAAAAAAAAAGTGACATAATTAATATAGACAGCTTATGTACTATTGCATGGGTCCTCTAATATTGTATGGGTCTCCTCTGAATTCGAGTAGCTTGGTGAAACCCTGTGTGTGCAAATGATAACCTTTACTCTGTGAGGAGAGAGGACAGCCAGAGGCTATTCTTGATGGAATCAATAACTAAGATAAACTTGTTGGACATTAGAAGCCACTTCTTGACAAAGCAGCAAATCTTATAATTTGTTTATAAAAGTACTCTCTCTAAAGCCTGGAATAATAATATCATCACTAGTCACTCTGTAAGTGAGGAGAAGGTGGAACAATTAGAAAATGCTGACAGGCAAAGCTGTCCCCTAGATAGTCTTGAAATCAATGAGCTCTGTTCTTCTCTATAACGAATTTGAGTTCTCCACAACTGCCAATCCAGAGCTTGGAGCCTCT
>PVKE010030922.1:0-19339 GCA_004027555.1 Craseonycteris thonglongyai
GAGAGAGAGAGAGAGAGAGAGAGAGAGAGAGAGAGAGAGAGAGAGAGAGAGCAAGAGAGCACAATCCAGTTTTAGCACTTGGAAATAAAAACGTTTAAATTCCATTCCCACTCACAAAGTCTGAAAATAAATCAGCAGGGTCAGTTCTAATCCTTGAGCCACAGTAGAAGGATACTGTCTGAAAATCTGCCAAGAGATGTCCATCTGTTCAGTTCTGCTAGATGCGCACAAGGCAGCAGGATGAAGAGCTGATTCACAGTGTTAGCCCCCGGCAGCTGTCTGGCCAATCACAACAGAGATCCACGGAGGCAGGAGAAGGATGCAGCTTTCCCACCTTGCCCTGGTCAGGTCCCCATTTTAGTGACACTGAAGCTGGATCAGCCCGGACTCTGCTGAGAGCCCATGGCATCCCTAATTTCCAAATAACAGGCTCCCAAAGAGCTAGGCAGTATTCTCGATTCTGCTGTGCTCTAGAGCTTCAATCATTCTCACACTAGCTGGTATCTTCAATACGGTAAAGTCAAGAGCCCAAGTGAATCATTAATGACTGTTTAATCAGCATCTGATGACGAAAAAGTGATTTGTTACTCTTGTAATCATTTCCTTTGTTTCTGTGTTTTGTTTTGTTTTGTTTTAAACCCTTGGAAAACTTGCTGCATTATTGTTCTCTCTTTGGTTTGAACAAAGATAGAGAAAATAACCATGAATTCAACTCCACTGTAGACTAGAAAGTGTTGCTTTTGCCTGTTTTTCCTTTTCATTTGGTCACTAAGCAGAAGTCAGGCCGTCCCTCAAAGACATGTTAGTGGAAGCTAGTGTATTTGTCAATACCTAGAATGAACTGGTAAGCTATATTTTATTCTTGACCTAATTTAATTCACTCAGAGATCCTTCATAGGGGATAATAAATCTGATGACCAATGGCATCCAACAAGCATTTTTGTTTTTTATATGCAGCTACTTACAATGGTTAGAGCATTGTTTACAGATGAGGATGCTTGAAAGAAGCCATGAAATACATGCAAACCGAAGAAGCCCCATTACCCTGGGAGCAGAACTTTGATATGTAGCTGTTGTTGCTGTCAATCACACACCTACTGGGCTAGCAGTTTACAGATGTAAACACTTCGCTTCTTACTACATCATATGAAGTACATACAGCTATTCCCAGTTTGTATATGAGGAAACTGGGGCTTAGAGCAGTTAGGTAATTGCCCAGTACCCATAGGTAGTAACTGGTAGGTTCAGGAATTTAATCCCTGACAATCTGAGCCTCTGCAATGCCTTTGGATTCCAATTCACTCCTTAACCAACATTGCTTAATTAACTTTGTCAAGTCCCAATCAGAGCACATAGAAAGAAAATCTCAGTCAATGAACAAAAGTATATTTGATTGCATATCTTATGTTTCTCAATGTGTTGGGTCCAGGATATATATTAAGCCTCAACTCAAGATTATTTTCTCCATGAAGACTTTCTGGGTAAACTAGTTTATTCTCCACATAACAAATTTATTTCTCACCCCTCCTTTGCTTGGTGGAATCTAAACTTCTTTACATTTTATATATTTTAATTGATTATGTATAGTATGGATTTATTTTATTTGAAAGAAGGTGAAAGAGAGAGAGAAGGGGGAGGGCCCAAAGCAGTCTCCACATTTGTACATCATTAGTTGTGACGTAGTTTCATTCCACACATGTGGGGCCACATAGGGCAGGAACTGAGCCAGGAGCCTCCCCTATGAAAGGCGAGAACCTTCACCACTGAGCCATCCTGGAGGTCACCAGTTGTGCAGCAGTTCAGGATATGGGGTTGCACGGGCCCAGGGCTGGAAATTGAACCCCAGACTTTGGGATTGCAAGGCAAGCACTCAACCTCTGAGCTATCCCATCATTTCTATTTTTTTTTTAACTGCTTGTGCCATTGCTTTAAACAGAGATTGTAAGGTAGGAAAGTGGGTGTTGAATGTGCCAACACACTAGATAAGTTGGGGTTCAACTTGAAGCAGAAAAGAAGAGAGGGTATAGGTCAAACACAATTGTCAGCCTTTATGTATTTGATCCAAAAAATGGTGGCTAGATAAAATGATGATAGGGTCTAAGAAGTTAAGATATAAAATAACCCAGTATATGTAGTTCTTGGAATCTAGCCTAGAAAAATAATTCTTATGAGTGGAAAGTTATATACAGGAAGATGGTCACAATAGCAAAAATTTGAAAACATTGAAATTATCCATAATTGGAATAAGGATAATTAAATGCTGGCATATATACTGTGAAATATTATTATAATTATTAAAAGTGTTCATATAAAGTTGTCTTTACACTATTATTTCTCTAGTTGAAATGTATATGCAGATAAATAAAGATTGGAAAAAGAATGCATAGAAGCTTTCAAAGTTACTTTAATTGAAGCATTGGTTTAGAAATTTTTTTCTCTCAAATGTCCAAAGTTTTTATAGCATAGCTATAGACTGTTTATTATACCATGCGATGTGTACAATATAAATAATTGATTTACTCTACATACACAGTGACAAACAGTTATATTGTGTAGAAATGTCTGGGATTTTTCTCTGTAATATTTCTATAGCTTTACTATTTTAAAAGAACATTTAAATTATGCCTTTTTATCTTTAATAGTATTTCATGACTTAAAGTCTAATTTGCCTCATATTAATATAATCACTTCTCTTTTATAATTACTATTAGGATGATATTTTTCCATCCTTTTATTTCAACCTATTTGTATTTTTTAGTTTAAGACATGTTTCTTTTAGACAAAAAATATTGGTTTTTGTTTTTAATCTGACAATTTCTTCATTATGATTGGATTTAGATCATTCACATTAATGTAATTATATATGGTTTTCTGATTAAAAAAAAATCTATTATTATGTTTGTTCCTCTGTTAATGTGTGTGTGTGTTCTTGTTTTTGTTTTTTGTGGAGGAGGGCTTGGAAGAATTTTCTGTTTATTATTGTCTTCAAAAAATTTGATTAAAATATTCATATTTTGTTGTTGTTTTGGAATCTTTGAGCTCTTGGAGCTATCGGTTTATAGTTTTCACCAAATTTGAAATTGTTTTGACCATTATTTCAGAATTATGTCTTCAAATTTTTTCTCTGTCCCTCCCTTCTTCTCCTTTGAGGAATTATGTGTATAATCATACCAAGACTCATTGCAGCTTTGTTTTATTATCCCCAATATCTCTTATTTCTCTCTGTAATTTACTTTGAATTATTTCTGTTTCTGTGTCTTCAAGTTCACTAATCTTTTCCTCTGCAATGTCTTATCTTCCATTAATCCTGCCTGTTATTTTTTTTTTTTGACATTGTAGTTTTCATTTTTTAGAAATTCAATTTGGTTCTCTTTTATATCTTCCATATCGCTACTTAACATATTTAATCTATCCCATAGCTTCTTGAATATATAGAATGCAGTTACAATGTTTAAATGGACTTGCCTATTAATTCTATCTTCTGTGTCACTTATGAGTTGGTATTGATTGCTTTTTTCCATATTATTGATCACATTGGTTGTATGCTTGATAGTTTTTTATTGGATGCTGGACATTGTGAATTTTACTTTGCTGGCAACTAGAGAGTTTTTTGTTTGTTTATTTTATTTGGTTGGTTTTTATATTCTTATACATATGAGGGGTGACCTCCCAAATACAGGTTTCCCCAACTAGGTGAGTGTTCTAAGAATTCATCTGCATCCGTGTACCAGCTGGCATTGTTGTGAGAGGCTGCATTCAGCTTTAGTGCATTTTTTTGCAAACTCTTTCAACATACTTGCCCATTTCATGGTGGTGATTTATATGAACAGTGTGTGGCATGACAACATGCCTGTCCACACTGCTCTAAGTGTTTAGCAGTTTTTGACCAAAAATGACATAACCCCCAGGTCCCACCCTCCCAATTCACCCGATCACTTCCTGGGTGACTTTTTTTTGTTTGTTTCCCTGGATGAAAAGAGCCCTCAAAGGGAAATGTTGTGCCAATATGGAAGAGGTCAAACAAACAAACAAATGGCAAAAGCACTAAAAGGCATCAAAATCGACAAGTTCAAAAACTGTTTTAAGAAGTGGAAAAAGGGGATGCCAGGATGACTCAGCAGGTTGAGTACTCGTCTAGCAGCCCTGGAGTCCAAGAGTCAAATCCCAGCCCTGTTGTGTGGACCCACATTCTGAACTGGGGTGCGCCCCCAGCTCGGTTCTCACCAGGGTGAGCTTCCTATGTGGGAGGCCCCGAGCAGTTCCTACCTTGCGTGGCCCTGTGCCCACCTGTGGAATGAAAATATGCAAAAAATTAATGATGCACAACTATGGAGACTGCTCTGGGCCCTCCCCACTCTCTCTGCCTCTCTCTGTTTCTCTTTGTCAAAACAATAAAAGTAAATCTTAAGAAAAAAAAAAAAGAATTGGAAAAAGCATCTTGATAGATGTATTGCATCAAGTGGAGAGTACTTTGAAGGTGACTAAAGTTTAAACATGTAAGAATACACAGTTTTTAAAAAGATTTATTTTTTTATTGTTTGAATGAAGGTGAGAGAGAGAGAGAGAAGGGGGGAGGGCCCAGAGCAGTCTCCATAGTTGTCTCTCAATAGTTGTGATATAGTTTCATTCCACACAGGTGGATGTGGGGCCTCATAGAGTGGGAACCTAACTGGGGGCCTCCCTCATGGGAGAGGAGAACCTTTGTCACTGAGCCATCCCAGCAGTTACCAGTTGTGCTGCGGTTCCGCATATGGGTTTTCATGGGCTGGGGCCGGAAATCAAAACCCAGACCCTGGGATTGCAAGGCAAGCACTCAGCCACTGAGTTATCCCGGCATTCCCAATATATCATTTTTTATAAATAAATTTTGTTTTGGCGGGAGGGTCCCCCTCCATATTCTTAAGCTTTATTTTGGGACATTGTTAAATTATTTGGAAAGACTTTGATCCTTTGCATCTTACTTTTGAGCTTTGTTAGACTTAGAACACAGCGGTGTTGAGTCAGGGACACATTTTTTCTTCCCTTTGAGATAAAATCTCTCTGAGTACTGTAATGAAAGCTTGGTGCTTTCTGAGGTTTTCCGCCCTGGCTGGTGGGATTGTTCTCTCTAATCCTTTCAGGCGTTGTCTCCTCAGTCTTGAGTACCTCATTAATGCATGTGCTGATCAGTATTTAGCTGAATACTTGAGAAGACCCTCTGCAGATGTCTAGAACTTTCTCTCCGTGCAGGTCTCTTCTCTCTGGTACTCTGCCTGCACAAGCTAGCCATGTTGTGCTTGCCTGGCTTCCAGCTCGCTCCTCAACTCAGGGAGACCACCACGCTCCTGAAGACCCTCTCTGTGACCTGGCCTGTAAGTTGGAACAACTGTAGGGCTCACCTTGTTTGTATCCCATCTTTCAAGGATCGTTTTCCTTTATTGCCTCATGCCTGATATTCGAAACAATTTTTATATGTTTTTTGTGGTTTCTTAAAGCTTTAAATGGAATTGTAATCCATTTTGATAGGATGTAGATGTCTTCATGTTTTGAACAAAGTTTCACTGTGGCCTGTTACTAGTTTGCTTGGTAACATAGTTCCTTAAATTTTTAGTCAGCTGAACACTGAAAAAATGTAGTAGGCTCCTTATCTATTTGCTTAGTGCCATGTGTTAGTAACCATACCCTAAATCAGGGGTGTCAAACTGGCGGTCCCCGAGGTAATTTTTTGTGGCCCACAATGCTCTGAAATAAAATGAAAATAGAAAAAATTGTTATGAAGAAAATAGCTCTTAGGAGAGATCGAGGCAATACCGTACACACACTTCCCTTGTTAACCCTTTAACTACTGAAGACGAGTATACATGTGGCCCAGTGCCTTTCCTGGGGGTCTGTGGGTGTGTATAAACGCGCTGACTCAGTTCCCGCGATGTTTGTAAATGTGATGTGGCCCGCGTGAATCTTGCCTGTTGCACCAAATGGTCCGTGTTTTAATTGAGTTTGACACCCCTGCCCTAAATCATTGTGAAGCATAGTGTGCAGATCTGCTTTATATCTTTGCTTTCTTATCTCTATACTTTTCTTCCTCCACTTAATAGCAGCCATCTGGAAGCTTTCAGGCTTGAAGGTGAGAAACTGGAATGTGATCATTTTTGCCAACAAGGAGGTTTGATGAGACATTTACCCTTACATTATGTTGTTGTTGTTACTATCTCATATGCATAGAGGTTGGTAAATAATCAGTTTTTCCAACTCAGCATGATCCCAAATTTCTCTTCTTTCTATAATCCTTTTAATTTCTGCTTGCAAATTGCCCATTTTCTTATTCTGAGTTTATCAGTTCCTTATAATATTTTGACAAAAGCATTCAGCAATAGTCAATATTTGCTTTTATTTGTTGTCTTTTCTAATCTCTTCTGCTATGTATATGGTCTGGCCTAACGACCACAAGTGGTGGTTTCACCTTTTTTTCTTTCTTTGGCCACTGAGTAACATTGATTTCTATCTTTGTTTCCTCTGATGTCAATTTTCTCATTGGCTGATTCATAAGACATAGATTTACATTTTTTTTTAACTTTAGCAATACCTTCTTTCAAAATATTAATCTCTGGATTAAGATAATTAATAGAGCTGCCATAAGAAAAAAATGCCAACATTTCAAAGGCTTAAGAAACAAGTTTAATTTTCCTCATGCAAAGTTTAATGTGGATTAGCAGTCTTCCTCAGACTTGTAGCTATGCCATCTGGAACATGTGGCCTCCAAATTTTCTAAGGCAGGGAATAGAGAAATGCTGAAGGCACATAATTTCTTAACCACCTCATTTTACTTACAGTTCATTGGCCAGAACTTGTCACATGGCCCCAACCTAACTGCACAGATAGTTGGGAAGCAAGAAGAAAAAATTTGAGAGAAACAAAGGAGATACAATGATTAACTTTGCCACACCGTGCATAACTTAATGTTCACATTATCTGTATGGTCACATCCTTTGGTATATAAACCTGTGTGTGTGTGTGTGTGTGTGTGTGTGTGTATAATCAATGTTTTATAAAAATGAAATCATATTTATACTTTTCTGTCTTTTTATTCAAAAACATCTATTGGAAATTTTTCCAAATTAACTGCTAGACATCTAATTTATTCTTTTACATAACTCATGATATTTCATGGTATAATTTGTACCATAATTTATTGTTTCTACACTGGGATATATTTCTTTTTGTCAGTATCAAATGTATGTATGTACCTCCAATCACATAAAATCTATTTTTCAAAATTGATGGCTTTTTCCCACTGTCGGATAGATATCCAGGAGTAGGATTTACTGGAATAAAAGGCAGATGTTTTGTTAATTTTAATATTTGCCAGATTGGTGTCCATAAAGGCTGAAACCATTCATGTTTTCACCAGCAATAGGTAAGAGAACCCATTCTCCATGAACTTGGCAACAATATGTATTTCAACACTTTTTAATTCTGTCAATTTAATGGAGAGTAAATAGAATTAGAAAAATGAAAATTATAATAAACTAAGAATATTTTCATATGTTGGTTGGGCATTTGGTTGCCTCTTAAATTCCTTTGCTGTTGTAATTAATATCCTACTTTTGTCAGCTAGGAAGAGTTTTTAATTATCAGAGTTGGTAAACATCTGGTGATCTTATTAATTACAAATATTTGTCCCAAACTAATTTTCTAATTATACTGGATATATTTATATATAATATAAAATAGTTAATATAATAATATATGATACCTTGTCGTTCAAAATGTTTAATTTTTGTGTCGTCAAAACTTCTTTTATGGTCCTAAATTTTTCCTACCTCTGGGTTGTTCTATACTAGACTTTATTGCTGTGTGTGTGTGTGTGTGTGTGTGTGTGTGTGTGTACTTATTTAAGGCTTTAATCCATATTAATTAATTCTTATATAGAGTTCATTTTCATTCTTTTCAGCTGGGTAGCTTTCTGTGTTGGCATTATTTATTAAATAATCTATTATTGGGAGAATGCCAGGATAGCTCAGCAGGTTGGGTGCTTGCCTTGCAACCATGAGACCTGGATTCGATTTCCGGCCCCAGCCCATAAAAACCATATGTGGAACCACGGCACAGCTGGTAACCGCCAGGATGGCGCCAAAGGTTCTTGCCTCCCATGTAGGAGGTCTCCAGTTCGGTTCCCACCCTGCATGGCTTCACATCCACCTGTGTTGAATGAAACTATGCCACAACTAATGATGTACAACTGTGGCGACTGCTCTGGGCCCTCCCCTTTCTCTCTCTATCTCGCTCCATCTCTCTCTCTCTCTCTCTCTCTATCTCTCTCTCTCTCTCTCTCTCTCTCTCTCTCTCCTTACTCAAACAATAAAATAAACCTTAGGAAAAAATCCATTATTATTCTGCTTTTCATACATAAAATCATGTGTTCTAGGGGGATTCCCTATTCTGCTCTACTGATCTATTTGCTTTCTGTTATGTCTATGAACATCTTCATTCAATTTCAACTCTTACTATATTCTGGTAGTAAGGCAAATTCCCATTCACTATTCACCTTTATCAAAATTTGTTTGGCTATTTTCAGAAATGCTTGCTTCCTTTTAAACTTTGAAGTCTTCTTTTTCACTTCTCTCAAACCTCTATAAGAATTAAAATTGAGATTACATTAAATTTAAACAATTATTTTTGGCAAATAGACATTTTTATTTTATTGGATCTTTTCATCAAAGAACATGGAAAGATTTTATTTGTGAAGACTAATTTATATCTTTTCAATTGATTTGTTGTTTTATTCAAAAACAAAATTTATCTCCAAGTGTTTAATAGTTTCTTCTGTATGATTTACTTACTAGAGCCTACCACTATGATAATGTTCAATAATAACAGGTTTTGTAACCCACCTCTATCTCATTCTTGGTTTTTATTGAAATTGCTTTAGCGTTTAATTGAGGATAACTGTAGTTATTGGTTTTGAATAAATAAAGTTTTTAAAAGTTAGAAATTACTGCTGGGTTTATTAAATTATATTTTAGCATTTAGTGATAGAATTATCTGGAGTTTTGCATTCAGAATTTTGATGATGGATTATCTTGATAATTAATGAAATATTCTTTCAGCTCTGCAATAAACTATACCTATAAAAACAAGTGTTTATTCTTTTCACATATTATAAGACTCCATTTGCTTATATTTTACCTGATTTTCTTCTTCCTTTTTCTTTTTTGTGTGTCATTATCTCTAAGTGACATGGGACTTTACCTTTTCTGTTTTGCATTATTTTTAGATTTTTATATGAAAACTGTGCAGGTTTTGAAAAGTAAATTGTAAGAACTTTCCTTTTTATCTATAATCTGGAATAGTTAAAACAACATTGGAATTATCTATTTTTTAATTGTCAGATAAAAATTAGTTATGAGTCCATCTGTTCCTGTTTTTAATGGTAAATCTTTAATCATTTGACTATCTCTCCTGTGGTAACTGAGCCCTTGAAGTTTTCCTGTGTCACTTTGGTAATTTTATTTTGCTAGGAAATTATTCTTTTTTTTTTTTACTTCTCCAAACATGTTGTTAAAAGTTGTGTGAAATATTGCTATAGTTCTTTTTATCTTTTACGAAGCTTTTAAGTGTCTGGTCAGTGTCTGTTTTTGTATTCTTCTCATGGATTGTTGGGCTCTTCTCAGCTGATTATTATTCATGAGGAGCTCATTGTCCAGTCATTACCATATCTCAAGTGTCTATAGGCTCTTGCATTGTGGAAGGTGAAACAGCCTTTACAAACAAGGGGCTGACTCCAGTTGAGAGACTATGTGAAGACCTACTCAATTATTGCCAAGTGAGAAACAAGGACCGGTGTTGCCACATCTCCCCATTTTTTAAGAGAAGTCATCAATTCAGAATTTTATGTAATAACTTCCTATTCAAAATATTAATGTATTGTTACAATTTTTTTTTATTGTAAATAATACTCCAGGTTAGGAAATCTGGGGTTGATGGTACTCTGGATGATAGATGATCATCTCTAACTTTTAGGTTCTGCATCATAGAGGGAAACAAACATGCTTTCTTTTTAGGCTAGCTCCTTGGAGGTACAGCCATGTTCTCTGCTTAGTTTTGTATTCCCCAAGATTCTAAGTATAGTACAAGATACTCACAGGACATTCAATACGTACTGATAGAAAGAAAAAAGGTAACCCTTGGTGCCACTGTCAGAGATAAAGGATTGTTTGTGAAAACGCAGTAATGCTGTAAAAGAAACTGCTGAAGTGGCATTGGAAAGTGAGAGGGATGAGGCATAGTGTCATTAAAAATAATTCCCAGGGAAACTGGGGTGGCTCAGCAGGTTAAGCACTCACTTTGCAGCCCCGGGAACCAAGGATCAGATCCTGGTCCTGGCCTGTGAGGACCCATATGCTGAACTGAGGTGTGCCTCCCATGAGGGAAGGCGCCAGCCCAGTTCCTGCCCTGTGCAGCCCCCGCCCACCTGTGTGGAATGAAACTATGTTGAAAACTGATGATGTACAACTATGGAGACTGCTCTGGGCCTTCCCCCTTCTCTCTGTCTCTTTCTGTCTCTATCACTGTCACAGTCAAAAACAATAAAATAAACCTTAAAAAAAATTCCCTGAGATTGCTTTGAGTGGGGGCTGTGACAGGGGGCAAGTAGAATGTACAATTGAGTTTTCTACAAGATCAGAATCTTTTCAAAATATCAACTAGTCAGCTTTTCTATGGCAAAGAGTTAGCTGGACACTGGATGCTGGTTAAAGAGAAAGACAGAAGTTTTGTCTGAAGCATGTAAATTTGAAGGTTTTATAGTCTAACAATTACCTAAATACAAAGCTTTGTCCAGTAAGGAAGAGTCTGAGGATGAACTCAGAAGAATGAATTATTACTTTTTCCCATTTGCTATGCTTCTCTAAGAGACTTTTGTAGAAAAAGAAAAACAATGAAATCACTGACCTTTATTTTACAAGCATAAAGTCTGAATATTATGATGCTGAAGAAATGATTACCTGAGATGAGAACTCAAACATGAATTCAAAATTTGAGGGAGAAAAGCCAAAAACACAGGTTTGGAATTGCCAGCCTGCTTAATCCTTGATTGGGCTCTGATGGTCTGTTCACCATAGTGCTGCCTGTATTAACCTGAGCCCGACTCCTAATTACAGTCTGCATTTAGTGTTCCTAGATGACATCAAGATGTGTGGGATTGATAGACGGTCCCACGCACACTGTATAACAATTGTGGCAAAACACCGTGTTCCCTTAAGGGCATGAAGAGAATGATTTCCTGGGTCAAAATATTAATGTCTAGACTTCCAAGGCTGCTGTTATTATTCTTAAAAAAAAAAGAAGCATCATTCTTTTGAGTCACTAGACTGTCCTAGGCTTATCATTGAACCCATCTCATTTTACTCTCTAATTTTAAATTTCTTTGTTATTAAGTTTCTTTCCCAGAGAGTTTGAAACATGAGTCTCAAAGAGGATCCACTTATACATGATAGAAATATAGTGCATAATAGTACTACATATTTATTTATAATATGTCTACTTTCAAAGGAAGGATTTGAGGTGTGCTGTTTAGAGTTAATGAAAGAGATTCAATCAGCCCTTCTGTCTGGGAATTTGAGAATCTAAGTGTACCTAAAGAATCCAAACATGGCAATTTTCTCCAGGACTGTCACACTGCCCTACTTCCAAAGGACATGACACCCAAAGAGTTCACAGCTGTGCTGTCATCATAAGTTTGAATTTGACTCTGGTGATGTCATAACCATGAAAAAATTACTTTTTAAAATGATCACAGCTGAGTTTTTAGATTACATAAATTGTCATTAAGAAATGAGCTTCATGGAGTTTGATAGAGACTACTGACATTAAAGGATGTACAATTCTCTGCTTTATTAAAGAATCAGTTGTGTCAAACACAGTGCTAGGCCTTTCATATCCATTATGTCACTTAGCCTCTTGATAGTCCCTATTAACTAAGTACTACTATCCTTACTTTATGCCTGAGCAACTGAAGGTTTGAAGAGGTTAAATACCTTCCCCAAGATCACACAGCTGGTGACAGAATGAAGAAGCTTGCCCTTGCCTACCTGATTCTGAACCATGTGCTCTTTCCATTACAACTGGAATGTCTGGAATTCAGATTAAATTCCGCTTGGCCTGGATTAAAGACTTGCTTTGTGGCATCTGTCAGGAATGGAATAAAATAAAGGCTAATGAAAACAGCTGACTCACCTCCTAACCAAGCAAAACACACCACAGTAGTAAGGGACAGGGCCTCCCTATCGGAACACAAATCATGACAGTACTGACAGCTCTCTTCTCAGCCACTCCCTCTCGTAGATGCCATGATATCTGAAAATCTGCAGTTAGTGTTTCTTCCTTATACCCTCTTTACAAAATGTTTTCTCTGGAAGACAGGAAAGGTTTAGACATGAAATCACACTCAGGTATTTTGTGACTATACAAATATGTCTTCTTATGAGTGGAGAAAAAAAGGCGGTCAACACTTTTTTGCGTGTGGAAGATAGTGGGGCTGCAAAGAAGAATGGAAATTCAGATGAGAGGACACTATTTTATCTCCTGCTTAGGTCAAATCTTAGACATAGCAGTTGGGGAAAAAAGAAGAAAATAAGAGTCTGGTGTATTTTTGTCAGGTTAATCTAGAAGCTTGCAATGAGTCTGTGATTTGTAGCCATGTTATTGATTTGAAGAAAATCAGCCTGAAGATTATCACATTTTTTTAGCCTATTCTAGAGACGGCTGAGGATTTGTATCAGTTTAAAGGTCAAACATGGGCATCAAGGTCTTTTCTGAATTATTTGATTTTGAAATTTTCATAATCCTATATATAAAAGGTACACTTTGAAAACTTTGGAAGAGGTTTCTTCCCCTTGTTCTGGTGAATCTGACCTTTGAACCCAAATTATGGATTTGCCTAAGGCTGTACTAGACAGCAAAGTGTGCAAAACCATAGAGGACATAAACTTAGTGAGCTATCCTGTCTCATTGATTTTGCTCCACTGAATATTGAAAAGTATAATGTAACTGAATAAGGAATGTACCACAGACCACAAGGGTTAAACAGACAGGAGCCAAATTCCAAGCACCCCACCCCCATAGTTGGTGAAACACAAAGTTCCATTTTGAAACCACATTTTTCAAGACTTCTAAAAATTTACCCCATTTTTCAGTAAGCACTGCTGAGCCCCGTCACAACAAGACAGGCCCAATGGCCTTGGCAGCCATCTTGGGCCATGAAAGACAAAGTATCTGGCTCTGAGCCAAAAAAAAAGCCAAAGTGATCAATATTACATTCTGAAAGCACCAATGGGCCCTTTGTCCCAGGACCAAGGCTTCTGGGAGATGTGCCAGAAGATTCACGTGTGCACATATGTGCACACGCAGAGTAACATGATGATCCAGGAAATCCAGTCATATGGGAAGATCAAAGGCACAGCAGGATGTTCCTGTGACTCTGGCACTGGTCAGCAATACTTCAATGTCCACATCCAAATATGAAGGCAGCTTAAAGAGGCTACAGATGGAAGAGAAACAGAAACTTTAAAAAAATATAGCAAGGCAGCTGATTTTTCTGCCATTGCCCTTCCACCTACCATAAGCAGCCCCGGTGCATTGTCAATCACTCCCTCGCACCCCTTTGAAGTATGACTCTGTCCCTGAATCCTACAGAGCGGATGCCAGCCTGACCTGGTCTCACCTCTTTAAGCCGCCTGCCCTCCAGCGCACTCACGAGTGTTTGGAACATATATCAGGGATGGAAGGGAGTCTGATCCCAGACCCAGGGCCAGACAGTTACTACAACATGTCATGTGTCTGGCACTGAGCACAGTCACATTGCCAATTTAAAACCAACTAAATGACCTCAGTTTTCTTGGGAAAGAAGAAAGAAAGACCATGTGGCTGATGAGAGAACAATGAAAAGATATGCACACACACACACAAAGATTATTTGCCTGAAAATGAAGGCCATATTCAGGGTTGAAAAATATATATTTAGTGGATAACATTAACAGAATGGTCTAATGAGGCACTCTTGCTACTGTTGATCTTACAAATAAATTTTAAGGACACATTGAGCCAGGGAGGAAATGAATATTCAGTTTAGAACTTTTTCATACATTTAATATCTGCCTCTCCCATCATGTTTGCAATTTTTACAGTCTTTGTTATGAATAGCTTCTCATCACATTTCTATGAGGGAGATCATCATAATTACAACCTTATGTTATGGGAGAGCAGAAAGAAGTGACTTGGCAAAGGTCATGTGGCAATGCAATGTCCTAGACAGGAAGGGAACTGATATATCTGGAAACCATTGTGAGTCGTGCATTCCAGTGTGCCTGGCAGAAAGCAAGTCTCAGGTTGCCCCAGCCAAAGCTGCGAGCTTATTCAGACACATGAGTGCTTGATGTGGATGTGATGTCACCAAGAAGAAGAAATTAAACTTTGTAGTAATAATGTGAGCAAAATCTTATTGGAAGCAATTTCTAAAATCATTGTTACTATTGTTGGAGTTAGGAATAAGGCAGGGACAGGATGAACTGACCTTTAATACTGGGGTGTTTGACGTCATTCAAATTGCTGTGAACTCTACTCTTAGCTAACAACCTACCCTTTGCAAAATAATGTATCTCATTCTTGGATGGTATCTCTCTCATAAAATACTCTAGGGGCTACTTCCTGGAGTTCTTTTATATTCTTGTATAATCCACGTGGCTATGGAAGGAACCAATGCTTCTATCCTAGGGTGCTGCTTAGCTGTAGGAGCCAGATGTTCAAATAATCTTAGAAATGAAATATCACAAAGCGAGCAATGTATGAACAACGAATGAGCCTTTTTTCATGTCTTGTACAAACTGATAGCTGTTCTTTTCCCACCAGAAAGTTAAAGAATTTTTTTTTTAATCCATATCCCACCACAATATAAAAGAGAGTAAAGCTGAAAACTCAAATGACAGGAGCACATAGTCAAGATTTTTCAAAAAGTATCTGTTGCCAGGTAAGTGTATATCTCCTTATATAGTTGATTCAGAAAAAAAAAAAACCAAAAAACCCAACAAAACAAACAAACAAAAAAACCCCAGAACTTCTTGTATGAACATTGAAGTATTTAAAGTGGAGAAACCAAAAAGTTTCCGTAATCAATATTAAAATTCTGAAGAATGGAAGTAAACGTTTAAATGGTAAGGTACAGGACAAAACCTTCATTGGATAAAGAAAAAGTTTATCAAAGGAGAGTATGACTCAAACTGGGCAAGGACGGACACATCTCCCTCAACCACACCTGAACAAGTGACATTGCCAGTTGTCCCAAAGAGGAATTAAGTGTTAATACTCCACATAGTTTGTGTTTCTAATATTTGAAAAAATTGATGATTAAATATTTTAGACAGAATATGAAAATGATATACTATCACCAGTTATATTTTATAAATGTTAGCATCTTGTCACATTTGCTTTAGGTATAATTTTTTTAATAGGAAAGAAGACATAGATATATTTGAAGCCCATAATGGAACACTAGTCTCTCCCCCTGCACCCCCAGAATTCAATTTCCTCTCCTCTCTCCTCAGCAGTAACCTGAAATTGTTGTGACTTTTGCTGTTGTTTTCGAAATTTATTACATATAGATGTGCCAAAAACACTATGCAGTATTGTTTGCACATTTCAAACTTTACCCAAGTGGTATAACGTTATTCACATTTTTTTTTATTTTTACCCTTCTACATGGTTTTCAGCATTTATCCAAATTGGTGTATGTATCTAGTTTAATCATTATTACCAGTAAAACTGGTCTAGTTGTATATATGTTGGGGGGATATTTAATAATAATTCACTTTATTATTTTTTTTAAATATTTTTTTAATATATTTTTATTTATTTATTTATTTTTGACAGAGACATGAGAGAGAGAGAGAGAGAGAGAGAGAGAGAGAGAGAGAGAGAGAGAGAGATGCACAGAGAGAACTGAACTGGGGGAGCTCCCAGTTCAGCATATGGTTCCGCACGGGCCGGGGCCGGGATTCGATCCTCAGTCCCCGGCGCTGCAAAGTGAGCACTTAACCCACTGAGCCATCCCGGCTTCCCCTATTTTTTATTTTTATTGTACATTTTATTTTGCTGTTTTATTTTGCATTTTCATGATTATAGTGAGATTGATTTCCTTTTCTGTGATTTTCTTATTTATATCTTTTACCCATTTTTCCACTGGGTTGTTTGATTTTTTTTGAAATTAATTTGTAAGAGTTCTTAATATATTCTGATATCAATTCTTTGACAATTATATGCCATGCAAATAACTTTCTTCTACTATGCCACTTTAATTTTGTTTATGTAGTTTGCTGTACTTAATCATTATCACCTCTATTCTTCAAGACAACTCCATCTACCATACATTGTTAATTACCCAAAAGAAATTTTACAGCAATTACATTTTGCTTTTCTACCAACACCGTCCTTGTTCATTTCCAGATATAACTTACTTCTGACTCTTGGCTCCATTTCTTTTCTTTGGCCTCAGATCTAATCTTTTATATGATATTTAAACTTAGATGTTTTGATAGTCTTTGCCTCCAGAAAATGTTGTCCAACACTAAACTATTCCTCCTATAGATTTTCTGGATCTTATGTGACTCACATGTCATGTTCTCATGATTGTGATAAGATAGATCATTTGATCTACCATTGAACTTCCTATCAAAGCTAAATCTTTATGAACTGATTTCTTTTCTTCAGACATCTATCACTGTCCTAAATCATCTTGTCTATGTATACCTTTGCTTCTTTTTTTTTTTTAACATTTATTTTTATTGTTTTGACAGAGAGAGAAACAGACAGAGAGAGACAGAGAGAAGGGGGAGGGCCCAGAGCAGTCTCCATAGTTGACAGCATTAGTTTTCCATATAGTTTCACTCCACAGGTGGGTGTGGGGCTGCGCAGGGCAGTAACTGGGCTGGGAGCCTCCGGCATAGGCCCCGGCAAGAACTGAACTGGGGGCACTCCCCAGCTCAGCATAAGGGTCCGCCTGGGCTGGGGCCAGGAATCGATCCTCGGTCTCTGGGGCTGCAAAGCGAGCGCTTAACCTGCTGAACCATCCCAGCTTCCCCTTTTGCTTCTTTATAATCTGTTTCTCTATTCTTCATCTAACCACCATCATATAAGTTTCATGAGGTCAAAGATTTTGTCTTTTTTACCACAGTATTTTCAGCATTTGTGGAATGATTGAATGAATCCAGGTGTTCTTCAAACAGTCTCTGAATGTTAGAAACCTAATTCTAGCACTGGTCTTCCTAATTAAAGTTTATACCATAACATATAGCTAGTCAATTTTAATAATTTTTATTATCATTTCATTCTCACAACATATTTAATAAGTATGGAAGTTTTAGAAACATGGCTGCGAAGTCTTTGGTACTTCTCCCATAAAGAGTTTGGATCTGTGTCCCCTCTCCTTGATTTGGGAAAACTATGGTGCACATGGCTGCTGAGGCAAGGTGATGAAGGGAACGCAATTTCTACCTTGCTCACTACAACATTGGCTCATGGAGTCTTGAATTATCAAGTAAGAAGTTCAGCTACCCTGAGGTCTTCAGGCTGTGAGAAAACCCAAGTCATATGGTTACATGTAGGAGTGCCAGTTGACAGCCTTCTCTGAGTTCAGCCTTTGAGTTATCCCAAACGAGTCACCAGACAGGCATGGAACCTTTAGATAATTCTGTCCCCAAGTTGTTCAAGTCACTTTCAGTCATTTGAGTCTCTCCAGTGGAGGCCACATATACCATAGAGCAAAAGCATGTATTTATTATTTTATATATCACAACTAGATTTCCATTTTCTGGTCCAACATGTAAGGAGCTTGGAAATCATGATTGCCATCCTCAAATCAAGAAGAAAGTTAAAACAAACTGTAAAATAATAGCTCTTTTTAGATTCATCATAAAATTAAGTTCACAGGGTGAACTACTTCCTCCCCCACAATGGATAAATAGATACATATAGATAATCACTGTTTACCAGACAAATACAAACAAACAAGTAAACAAACAAAAAATACTCAGGAGCATAAAACCTCTTTGAGAACAAGAAATAGAATAAGAAAATTTAAACTGTAATTGACAAATTGTTGGAAGCTCAATGTGGATTTATTTGAAAGTTAAAAACTCCAAAGGAGCCAATATTGGGGGAGCCCCCATACTTTTGTGAGTTTTACCTCTAGGAGCCCTATCAGGTTTTCACAGTGAACATATCCTTGTGTTTCCAGCAGGAGAGGAAAACTGGCCCCTTTGAAATTCACCTCTAGTATTCTATTCTCAACGAGGCTTGCCTTCATGAGAAACTATTTACCAAAACTTAACTGTCCGGGGTTTTACCAGAGACTAACTAACCTGGGAAAGAAAATACTCAACTTTAGCCCCCTCTAGTCTTCCTGATCCACCTAAGCAGAGGACTTGACTGAAAAGTACTAATAAAGGTCACAGCCAGAAGCACAAGATCACTAAAAGACTGAGGCCGAATTCACAGGAATATAGAACACTTCCCTTCCCCTGTACCTCACCATCACATCACTGGAGCTTCTTTGTAATAACCAGGAAGTACAACTGAAAGAACTGTATGCCTCAAACACTATTTAGAAAGATCTCTAGGAGAGATCCAAGATGGCAGAGTTGATAAACACTGTACCTGTTTCCTTCTGTAAACACATTAAAATTATGAATAAATTGTAGAACAAGCAACCTGGAGAATCATCTATAGTCTAGCTCAGGGATGGCCAACAAGTAGATCGTGGTCGACCCGTCGATCGCGAGGCCAATTTTGGTCGATCATCGATCGCTCCCAATATCTGGGGTGGAATTCCGTGTACCATGGACTTTGAAGCGATTGTAGAAGACAAAACTTTCTAGCAATAGTTTAATGCATTCTGGGAATTTGCCAAGGTCATAAATTCCTAGAATTCTGACAGCCTGACACTGTGATCTCCGCCCACCCACACAATACATTTTGACTTATGTGTTACACTTGTCACCGGACGCAACGCGTGAACGCAACAGTTATGACTCGACTCATCGAAGAACACAGTCAGTTAGCTTGAATATTTGGTAGTGTCATACGGTAGCTTCTTTTCTTTTGTATTAACAGTACTATTATCAATCAATATTATTTATCCTCGGTGACCACGTTGAGTTTCCATTTTTCTTCTGTTTAAAATGTAAGTACCTTTTCTTTGTTTTAAATTAAATTGCTTTTCTTACCTATCTATTTACTTGATAAGTGAGCATTCTCGGCAACAGATCTCTAAACTGCGGTCATTACACTGAGAGAAAAATAAGGGACAGTATTA
>PVKE010030923.1:0-19342 GCA_004027555.1 Craseonycteris thonglongyai
TCACTATTTAGTATTAAGATGGAAATACTTAAGCATGCTTCTCTGCCTTACTTGTCCAATTACTCCTTTAGAATCAGAACTACATCAAACACTACTTATGTGATGGAGGATTTTTATACATATTGACAAGTTGCTGTTCAGGGAAGTTGATCACATCTATACCACCATAACTGTAAGAAAATATCAGTTAGGTCATTTGATTTCATTTCAACTGATCAAAGTAAACTTATTTAAGTAAGTCTACTTAAATAATGACTTCCTTTTTTTCCCCCAGTTCTATGTTTCAGAATATTTTCATAAACTCAAAGGAGTTAATGCTGGATTAGTATAGTCAAGAAAAGGGAATGATAGAAGATACTTCATTCAACAGAAGAATCATAACCTATTTGATCCAGGCACCTGCCTGGCTTTTCAATACTGGAATGCCTATGATTATAAACCATAGATTTGGGGGAAGAGAATTTAGAATTTAAGAGCCCTTAAAATAATGTGAAAATAAGGTTTATTTCCAAATATATATTTGATTTTATAGACTTTATGTAAATAGGATTGAAAGTGATGCCTTCAGCTTATTTTTCCATCATTTGTGTTCAATATGTTCAATTCTATATTCACCAGGATAATGAGAGTTCAAATAAAGGTATAGTTATCCCCAAATTACTATTCTTAAAAAAAAAAAAAATGAACCACAATGTAATATAAAATAAATTTATTTTAATTTCATTTTGTTATACTAGCATCTAATATTTTTAACACATATGTATTGTCCAGACATTTGTTTAGGGTGTTTTTCAACAAGTTTCTATTTTAGAGTACCTATCCAGGTACCAGCTCCTGGTTTAAGTGAAGGAACATAATAATGAATAAAACAAGCAATCTTCTATTTCAAATTTGTCCAACCCACAGCCCATGAGCCATTGCATCCCTGGACGGCTTTAAATATGGCCCAACACAAATTCATAAAGTTTCTTAAAACAATATAAGATTTTCTGCAACTGTTTAGTTTTGGTTTTTTTTTTAAGATTTATTTTGTTTTTGACAGAGCATTACAGAGACAGAGAGAAGGGGGAGGGCCCAGAACAGTCTCCGTAGTTGCACATCACTGGTTTTTCCACATACTTTCATTCCACAGGTGGGCGCGGGGCTCCACAAGGCAGGAACTGGGCTGCGGTCTCACCCCAGTGAGAACCAAACTAGGGGCACTCCCCAGTTCAGCACATGGGTCCACTTGGGCCGGGATTCAATCCTCAGTCCCTGGAGCTGCAAAGTAAGTGTTTAACCCACTGAGCCATCCCGGCTTCCCCCTTTTATTTTTTTACCTTAGTTCATCAGCTGTTGTTAGTATTAGTGTATTTGATGTGTGGCCCAAGACAGTTCTGCTTCTTCCAGTGTGGCCCAGGGAAGCCAAAAGATTGAACACCCCTGTTCTATTTTGTTCTGGTGGAAATTACATTCTAATGCGAGGGGACAGACAATAAACACTTGAGAAATACAGTAAGCCAAACAGAAAAAAGTATTATGAAGAAAAATAAAGCAGGTTAAAGGAACAAGGGATGATGAAGTGGTGCTACAATAAACATGATGATCAGGCAAGAACAATCTGAAGTGGTCACATTTGAGCATAGATTTCAATAAAATGAGAGTTGAGCCTTGTGACTATGGTAGGAAGAAGCTTATAAGTGGAGGCAAAAGCTGGAGCAAAGCCCTGTGACTTGAGTGTGAGTTTAGGTGTTTGAAGATCAGCCAGTGAGCCCTGCCAATATTGTAATAGGTGAAGTGAGAGCTGTAAGAGGGCGGATCAAAGCTGAGAGGTGGTGGCAGGAAAACATGAAGGGCCTTGTAGGCTAAGTTACCAAAGGGCTTTGGATAGTGTCCTCGATGTGTCTGAAGGTTTGGCATTGTTACACCCATATTAAATCCCTCCATTCTGTGGAGAATAAATTCTAAGAAATTATAATGAAAATAGGTGATCAGTTCTGAGACTTCTGCAATGTCTAAAGAAAAATCATTGGCTCTGTTTTGAAGATAATATTGACTGATTTGTTATTGGTTTGGATGTGGAATGGGAAAGAAGTGTGTTATTCACAAATATAAACTCAATTCCAAGGTAATAATTTAAGGATCAAAACATCGTACAAATTGTTTACTAGAGTATAGTCCTACATATTTATTCTTATACTTAACATATTTTTCTCATTTTAACTAACATTTTAATAATATAATATCTCCTCCCACTTTATCCTACCCTTTACCTTTGTGAAAAATTATACCATATTTTTCCATGTATAAGACAATACTTTTGTCTAAAAATCTTAGAATAATAATTGGGGGCCGTTGTATACACGGGAGTAAGCCATATATTGATTTCTTTATGTTGGGTTAGAAAAGTAGTGGTCACCTTATACATGGGAGCGTCTTATATATGAAAAAATATTGTGATATTTGCTTAAAACAGACTGTGTTACTTCAATAAGCTCTTCTCCCCTCTACCCCTAACCTGTGTTAGATGAGGAACGAGTTAGGCAGAGACGTAGTCACAGAGTGTGCTTTTCCTTTTTTTTTGTTTTGCTCTCCCTTACTTTTTTTATACTCTTGCCCATCTTCCCAGTGCTAAGTGGCTTATGTCTGAAGATTGTTGCATAGTAACAAAACACTATTTGTTTTGAGTGATTCTGATCATCAAAAGAAGGGAGGAACCCCAAGTTGCAGTGCGTGCAGTGCGGTGCAGTCTCCATGGATGTTTATGTAGGTGCCATCAATAGACACTTTCTAAAAAGAATATTTTTTCTCTACTTGATCAATTTTTAAACCTAACATGTTTTTATTTGGTACTTTACTTAATCCACAAGTCAGTTAATACATTCTTGGATCGCAAAGAGTTCACTGTGGCATTTGTGAATAATTAGACTTTTCAACTGATGCCCTGAGTTGTTTTTTTTCCTGAGAATTAACTCATCTTTGTCTCATATTTCAGAAATTTGACAGAACTGACTCTTTGGCTTTAAAGTTTGTGAAATGGCATAAACAAATCAGTCCATCACAATTTCTCTACCCTTTAAAAATGATTTGTTTTGCCACTAGGTTTTTCTGTTAAGTGAAAGTCATCACTTCTCTCTCTCTCTCTCTCTCTATATATATATATGTATGTATATATATATATATACATATATATATATATACATATATATGTATATATATATCCTTAATATTTCATACAGAGGAAGGAAACATTTATAAATAATACATCTTAACCTACTATATGGAATAAATATGAATACCATGAATTGTCATGCTAATCATAAATGGAATGGAATGCAGAGCAGGTTTGTGTCAAACACTATGCCATTTAATTGATTAAAGTGCCAATAGTTCATTTCAATATGGAGATTAATTATCATTACTCATTTAGAAATTCTTTCGAATTTATTTTTGTTTTTAAAATTTTACTGTTAATCAGCCAAATTCCTAAGGCAAAGGGAGTTTTTGTACTCTAATCTACAATGGGTAATTGATACAAATTATGTGACTCAAAATGCTTTGAGTGACAGAAAGATGCTTTTGAGAAACAGAGAAAGGTGTCCATTTTTAAGTATATTGATACTCAAAGTTAAGAAATAACAATGATTGATTGAAATGCAATGGAAGAGGCCCAGTGGATTATAAACTGATTAGAGAAAGTGTTTCTGACTGAATTAATATTAGCACCCACAAGGGTTATGGTGATTTTTAAATTATTTGCTATGATGCCATATGACAGGAAAAAAAATTAAAATCTGGATATTACTCTGTCATCACCAACTTAATTTGAATCAGCAGTAAAAAGCTACTGTGTTAGGAAATAAAGGAGACTACTTGTAGGATGTATCAAAGTTGGTGTATAAAACTACTATAGTCTGAATGTTTATGTTCAGCCACAATTCATATATTAAAAATCTAATGCTCAAGGTGATGGTATAAGAAGGTGGGACCTTTGGGAGATGATCAGGTCATGAGCAGACTCTCGTGAACGGGGTTGGTGCTCTTATAAAAGAGGCCCCAGAGAGCTCTCGTGCCATCTATCTGCTCTATGAAGACACAGTGAGAATTCTCAGTCTCATAGGAAGGCTCTCTCCTGGCCATGTGGGCAGTCTGATCTTGAACTTCCAACCTCCAGAACTGTGAGAGATTTCTGTTGTTCATAAGCCACCCAGTCTGTGGTATTTTGTTGTAGCAGCCCAAAGGACTAAGACATAATCTAAAAGTCCACCCCCCTCTTGATTATAATAACCCATTGTTTGGACTGAGTCCGAGTTGTTCCAAGATGTGTGCCTGAGAAGCCACAAGCCCAGAGAACTTACCAGGTGGCTGAGTGCAGGACCTAAGTAGGTATGTAAAGACTTACTGACTGGGGAGAGTCTCAGGTGGAGGCCAGCGAGAGGGGTGGTGGTCAGCCCACAAACAGAGAAGAAGCAAGGTTACATGGGTACAGCAAAACAAAGCCTTGTGTGGGAGAAATCGTCTGGCTGACTGGGCAGCCCTGCTCTCAGACACACAGAGCCCCTAGAAGCCGGAGACCTTCACTGCCAGCCAGCTGGCAGAGTGGGCTGTCTGATAAGCCATGTTCCCAAGGAGCCAGGAGACCTTGTCTGCCTGTGGACCAGGTCCCTGTACCTTTAGTGAGTGTCTTCCACGCACTAGGTACTGTGCTAAACACTTTATGTCCAACATCTTATTTAATACTCTCGGAATCCTCTGTGATTAAGGCTGGTATTGTCCCCACATTGAAGATACAGAAACTGAGGGCCAAAATCGCTTAAGGTCACCCACGAAGCAAGTGATAGAGGTAGGATTAGAGCTAAGATATCCTTTTTTAATAGTTCAGTGTATTTTAATAATGAACATACAGTAACATCACAGAAGATAGACAGGCATTGTTAAAAACACGCCCTTAAATGTAGGACATCTCAGATGGAAAAGTATAGTGACTGGATGGAATCTATGAAAAGTGCTACAAACTTCATTTCATTCCCCCTGATATTGTGACTCTAAAGCCCATACCATTGAATATTGGACACTTAAAAATTGGTAAATGTAGAATTACTATCCCCCTTTCCTATTATTTTTTTCTATAGAAAAAAAAAGGCAACTTACATAAACTGAATACAGGGACAAAGGCAAGTAAATATGTTTCAAGAAAATTATTATAGAAACTGGCAGAGAAGTCAGAGATCAGAGAAAGAGAATCAGCATGAAATGGTAAGGTGTAAAAGAAATAAAGATAAGAGACCAGGAGAGGCCACCAAGAAAATTTTTAAAGAGATACCTGACAAGAGCCAGTTCAGAAATATGCTGGCTCTGAACCCTGAAAGAAAAAGCAACTGATTTTTGTGCATCAGCACAGTACGTTATATTGTAATTTAGTCTGAATGCAACAATAGAATTTGTATACCAATTAAAAAGGACTTGTGGTCCATATCAACAGACCCAAAGAAAATAGTAAGAAAGTTGAGAGTAAAAACAGGGTGGGAACATGCAAAGAAACTCATGTCTGTAAAGATGCAGACAAAAGATGTGTCAGGGTTAAGAAATGACACTGTGTACTGAGTCACTCAGTTGAATACAATTTCTGCTAATAAAATAGTTCTGATCTGTAAACCCATGGTTCTCAGATATCACTGTGCACAGGAATCACTTGGAGAGCTTAATAAAAGACAGATCTCTGGGCCCCACCTTCAGAGTTTCTGTTTTTGTAGCTCTGGAGGGCAGGCCAAGAACTTACATTTCTAACAGTGTCCTAGATAGATGATTGCTAGTGCTGCTGGCCTGGAAAACCACTGCTCCAAACAGCTAGTTGTATGTTTCTGCTGCTGAGAATTGAAGACAAAACATGAGCAAAAAAATAAAGTGGGAAATGTTGTGCTCCACCCACCTCATTTATGCAGATTTACCTCCCACGTTTTTTAGAATTTGTGAAAGCAGTCCTTCCTTTAAAGTAGTTTGAACTTTCTTCTTGGCAATCCCCTGGTACTCATCATAGTTTGTTATGTTATTTTGTTCATGTTACGTGAAAAATTAGTCATATAATTACTGATTTGGTTTTAGTCATGGCAGAAGTTGCAGTCCTGGACTTTAAGATTAAAGTGGAGGGGAAGCCGGGATGGCTGAGTGGGTTAGGCACTCACTTTGCAGCGCTGGGGACTGAGGATCGAATCCCGGCCCCGGCCCGTGCGGAACCATGTGCTGAACTGGGAGCTCCCCCAGTTCAGTTCTCTCTCTGTCTCTGTATCTCTCTCTCTCTCTCTCTCTGTTAATAAACAATTAAAAAAAAAAAAAAAAAAGATTAAAGTGGATAACCACTTTTCTAAAATATTTTACCTGACATTCTGAAGTCAAGAAACTAGAAAGCTAGATAAATTTTAATGATTCATAAATAGACTTTATTAGGGTAGGAATAATGACTACTTTCAATCTTAGGCTTTCTTGTATACACTGCAGGTGATCACTATTGCATCAGTTACCATCTATGCATCAGTCACTCAAAATCTGTATGTAAAATGTAAACATCTGCTCTGAGGTCTAGACCCATATATCTGCTTACCTGTTCAACATCTCCACTTGGATGGCTGTCTCACTTTAACAAGCCCAAGCCTGGAGTCATCACCTGAACTTTATTCCTAAAGCAATTTTTCTTATATTCTTGCTATTATAGTGAACAACAGCACAGCACCATATTTCCCTATGTTTAAGCCAGAAACCTAAAAACCATCCTTTATACTTCCATCTTTATTTTTTTACTACATCCAATCCATCAGTAGTTACAATGGATTCTCTTTCCTATAGATCTTATGATTTTGATAGGCAATAAAATGGTGCCTCAAAGATAGCGAGATCCTAATCCCTGGAATCTATGGTCATGTTACTTTACATGACAAAGGGTTGCATATGAGAATTAGATTACTGGTCAGCTGATCTTAAATTAGGGAAAATATTCTTGCATTATCTCTGTGAGTCCAATGTAATGACAAATATCCTAAAAAGTAGAAAGAAGTGATTAAATAGCAGAATTAGAGGACCATGTGACTATAGGAGAAAGGCACAGAAGATGTTTTACATGCTGTCTTCTCTTTCTAAAATTCTTTCCACCCTCACTCCTACCCCCACCCTCTTTTAATTGGGTAATTCCTATTTGTTGACCTACTCTCATATAAACTATTACATTCACAGGAAATAATTCTCCAAATTTGCATCAGAGTAGGTTGGATCCCCCTCTTCCATTGTACACTCTAATAAGATTCTATAATTATACATCATACTACTTGCTACAACTTAAGTTATTTAATATTTGTGTAACAATCTGTTTAAGTAATCTTCCCCAGTAGACAGTAAGCACCAGAGAATCCAAGGCCAGGGAATATGTCTTCCTTGTTTGTTCTTATATTCTAGTAACTTACACCATATTTAGAATAGAGTAGGTTCTAAGAAAATATCTGCAAGTGAGCAAATAACTAGATGGATGGATGGAATGAATGGATGAATGAATGAATGGAATTACAGAATATGCTGATGGAGAGTTGTGCCATTATAAAGTAGCTATACCATTGGTAGGAGGCCTCCTTTCTATTCACAGCTACAAATTTGAAAACACCTTGAAAAGTATATTTTCAGTCTAGATTTGTCTTAACCCTAATCAATGAATGGATCAGTAAAAGTCCCAATTTGTGAGAGTCAGTTGCCATTCTTCAAGTTTCCTATGCTTCTATTTTTACACTTATGCATAGGCACTCATCAAATCAAAATTCCATTGAAGACTATGAAAAGAAATTGCAATTACACATAAACTGCAGTTGCTTAGAAGTGTTACTAAGGACCATTTTCATTAGACCTTCCAAAGAGTGACATAAATATAGAGCTCTCTGAGCATGAATATTCTCAAATTTTCTTGGGAGCTACAGAAGTTTTTTTGGCTTCTCTATAAGCATTTAAATTTACCATCAAAAAAAAAACTTCCTCCCAAAATAAATAAAGACCATGAAGTTGAAAATCACAGAGGATTATTATAATGTTGAAGAAAATACCACAGTTCAGATTCATACCTTTTTCTTATAATCACATATGACATCTATAATTAGGATGTAACAAAGAGAATCCTATACTTCACCTCTGAAATTAATTAATATATATAAACATTTTTTTACCTGATTAGTATAATTTTGCAAAACAATAATCAGTAATGGAAATTGGAACTAAAATTCTAATTTCACAGAGTTGACTCATTTATTTGTACCAGGACCAAGGAGAAAAGATATACATAAGTGGAAGAGGTAACCTTCCTGCTTAAAATAAAAAGGAAGACTACACAGACACACATAATAAGCATCCAAAGCAAACCCACATTTGCGCATTGACATTTGTATTTTTCTTAAGGAAGACAATTAAAAATAATACAAACACCTCTGAGACATACTCGTTCAAAAGATTACAATAGCACAAGTATTGTATGTTTCATTCATTTCATTTCTTCATTTATTCTCTCCTTTATTCACATATTTATTTCACATATTTTTTTAATGGAAACTATATGTTTGACCCTATGTTAGATATTGGAAGTGTAGCTGCAAACATAACAAAGTTCCTGCCCTCATGTACCTTATAATAAAACTGTAATAGAACTGAACAGAACACAATATATGAGTAGTTCAATGAGTAGGAGGAAGATTATTCCAGGTGAAGGCAATACTATGTGTAAAAGCAGGGAGATGAGAAAGAGGCATGGTGCACAAGGGTCAGAGTATCCAGTGGCAAAAGACAAAGGTGCTTCGAGAACTCCTGTGTTAGAGGACACACCGGAAGTCACCTGTGGGAACTTACCATACTTTTTGTAAGCTTTCTCCCTGTTGAAGAGTCATGCTACCAGATGAACTTTGAAGTATAAGTGTGTGGAGGAGAACAGAAAAAATAACCTGGAGAGCCCAAGGGAAGTTCATTGGATAGAGGGTGGAGAAAGAAAGAGTTAGCACCATCCATGGGGAGTACAGTTTGGGTGGAGGAAAACTGGACAATTTAAAGAGGATTCTTCTGATGTACGGTTGACTGATTTGATGGTTTGTCATCTTAACTGTTTTATTCCATGAAACTTTCAGGAGAATATATAAGAACGAGGCCTTTGGTGTTAGAATTGTATGCTGTTGGTCATTTTTAATATGATATTGGTTGCAATGAGAATTGAGAATAGAATGACCTAAGGGGCCACTCTCAAATTCAAATTGAATTTGTTAAAGTAATACTTAATTTTATCCTAAGGGTAATAGTGAGAGAACTAAGCATGGGAGTCCCCTGATCTCATTTACAGTTTAAGAATTTTACCAAGGCTTTTGTTTACAATGAGTTGGGAAGATACAAGAATATACACAGAAATACTATTAAGAGGCTAAAGGTGGTGGTTTTAGTAAATGGAGGCTTTGGGGTTGATTAGATCAATGGGATAAGGGCCCTTATAAAAGGCTAGCTCCCCCTTCTGTCACTGGAGATACAATGAGTTAGCAGTCTGCCACCTGGAAGATGGTCCTCACTAGAACCCCCCAGAATTGTGAGCAATAAACTTCTGCTATTTATAAGCCATTCGGTCCGTAGTATTTTGGTCTAGCAGCCCAAATGGACCGAGACACCCACTTAATAGAAATATTGTGAGCATTATAAAAGTGATAATGGATGTAACACATCTTATATAGAGAATGCCTGATGTATATTAAAAGCACAAGTGGTAGGTGCTGGTATTGATTGGGGGTTCTTAATAGTAGGGACAATAGCATTAGAAATTGCACTAATAGTTGGAGAAAAAGATTCAGCTGCTTTTGCTTCTGTATTGTTTTCTCTGAACTCTTAGAGTTCTTGTTTTTAATATTTTGTCTTTCATAGTTAATTTGTTACATAGAGATTTCTTAGATGGATCCGTTCTGCACATTCCTAAAATAAATTTGCTAGTGAAGACATTTTAGCAATTTGAATGAATCATATATATATCTTTTGAGAATACCATGCAGCATTATGCTTAAATTTTGAGTAACTAAGCAATAAAGTCACCAAATGTTTCATATATACTTTTTATAACTAAGACCAAGTGATACATTATTGTTAATGCACTAAAAGATTCTAATACTGAAGAGGACCATTTTTCATACAAGTTATTTTCTTTGAAAACAATTTTCCTGCCTTGATAAACCTAATATTTATGAACACCCAAATTTCTTACTTTAAATATGGAGCCAAACTAGTGTTTTTGATTTATATTTGGCAAATACAGAAACAACTAATATTATCTTATTTTTAGTATTAATTTCTCAATAGGGTTATTATACACTGTAATTACATGCTGTAAATTATTTAATTCACTTTATAAGATAATAGAACAGTGTATTATTAAATTTAATTATATTACAAAATGGATAACATAAATGAAAGCTACTTGGAAATCTTCCAGTAATGTTCTCAGAAATGGCCACATAGATTAAAGGAAATTATATACAGAGGTTTATGTGCAGTCATTGGCAAGGAACTTAATAATGAATAGCAACTTACATATGCAGTTAATGGCCAGTTCAACCCCTGTCACCCTTCACACAGGCTGTCAGCTTTTAGATATTCCCTGCACAAAATGAACTGTCACCGACAGATACAGAAAGAATTGCCCACATCAGAGGATTAACTGTTCCGTATCGGAGGTCCAGCTGGCTAATGGGATTCACTTTGGTTTGTTGTCAGATTCAGCCTAGCATATTTAATTTTTCTCCCTTGAAAGTACAGTTTTTCATAGAGATTCTGCTCACATAAGGCCAATGAAATGGTACATTGAAAGTTGAAAATTGTAGACTCCCTGTTTATCTCCAGAACACAGACAGCTCAAAGAAAATGTAATCATACTTTTGCATAGGGAATGTATTTATAACAGCTTATTGGACCAAGGATGGATAATCTGACTGTGATGCAATTTGCCAAGAACCATGTAAAGTTATAAATGGAGTCACCATGTCTCTCCCTCCTCCATTGTCTGGGTACATACTTATGAAATTACTTGTTGTCCTCAGAAGCAATGAGCCTGACCCCCTTTTACCATGTAATCTGGGAGAGGAGAGAGGATTTGGCCCTTTGTTAGTTGGACTAGTTCCACTGGGAGGTTTCTAAAGGCACGTCATCAGCTATTGGGTGGGCATTTCAGTTAAACATTGAACGATATAATTTTGTGTCTAATTTCAACAAGGATTCCTTCTCAAATTCAATGTCATTTGATTTTGATTATTTTTTAATACATGAAAGGTGAAATCCTAGATGGGAGTACCACCTCCAAAAGCAAAAGTTAGTCCAGAGAGTAAAATGTCAGAAAATATCAAAGGATTGCCAACCTAGAAATTAAACAAACACCTCATAGAAAAATGAGATAAAATTTGCTAAGGATACAAATAATAGACATTTTATAACTCCCCTAAATATATTAACAAAAATGATCAAAGCAATATGTCTTTTCACAATTGATAGAGAAGGGCTCATAGCTGCTGTCACCACTTCAATTGCATACAAAATTAACTTGTTGAGTATGACTTTCCCCTTTAAATTTGCTTTTCACCAAAATAAATGAAACATGAACTTGGAAGTCTAGGTTGTAAATTTTGCATAATCTGTTTAGAATCTTCATTCCTTTTGAGCTCCCGTTAAAAGTTGATATTCCCTGATAAAATTCAACCTCCACGTCAGGCCATAAAATGAGAGTCAGCCTGTCTTTTGAAGCCAGGCATTGACTTCTCTCTAGCTCTGAAACTTGTAGATGCCATCTTCTTCCAATATAAGGCTATTTTGTCTACATTGCAAATCTGTTGTTTAGTTTAGCCACCTTCATTAATTATCTTAGCTAGAGGTTCTGGAGAACTCGCTGCAGCTTCTCCATCAGCCCTTGCTGCTTCACCTGTACTTTTATGTTTTGGAGACAATGTCTTCCCTGAAATCCTATGAACCCACTTTTACTAGCTTCAAATATTTCCTCTGCAGCTTCTTCCTCACCTTGCTTAGCTTTCACAGAACGGAGCATGGCTATTGTCACACTTGCAGTTGAAGTATTATTTCACAATTTTTTTATCTCTCATTTGAGTTTATGATCTCTTGTTTTCATTTGATATCAATCATAATTTACTGGCTTATTCTAAATAATGGTCCATCATTTGCTTTGTTAGATATAGCTTTGCTGTTCTTTGAGTTAGGTATGGCCTCACCCCTGCTTGTAATTTATTGAATACTAGCATGTGTCGTTACATGTCACCATTACCTGGAATTTCAGTAATATGTTCAGGGCATATAAAAATGATACTCTACATCTATAGATCATTCAGTATTGCCTTAGCTTTAGAATAGTATTATGTTGAATTTGAAAAACAGATGTGGTTAAATCATCCATAGCTCAGTGAAAATCAGATTAAGTCCAGGATTGTCAAAGTAAAGGTACAAAATAACAGCCATCATGATAACACTGACCTTGGGAACCTTGCCCTTGAATATGTTTTTCAAGACCTGCCATTTCAATTCTGTTCAATATAAATGGAAATAAAATTTTTTCCTAGATCGCTCCTTATGACACTGGCATTTTTGCATCTTAAGATCACATACTTACCTGTATTTGGGCTTAGAACCTGCCAAAAAACTAACTCATGCCAATTCTTTTGCTTTTCTCCGAATTTAATTTGAAAAAATAAAATAAACTTTTTCTGCTTCTATTGAGGTTTAGATCTTCAATTTGAGAGGAAAAATGGCTAAAATAGGTGTGCAGTCTTCTTTTAATTTTTTTCAGTTGTTTTTATGATTATCATTAATCAATCTAATGATAAATTATGTAAAAAAATGTAAGTTGATATTTTTTTACTCTCTGGATAGTAACAAGTATACTTTCAGCTCTTGTAAGGCTCCTTCTAGACAAAGGTAAGATGATCACTTGTTTAAACAAAATATATATTTCTAAAACCATGTGGAATTTATGTCAACACCTTACACTTATAAACAGCATGAAAATAAACAGGTGCCAGGTTATTTAAACTTAAAAAATAAAAAAGCACAAGAGAAAGCAAACAATTTGGAAAAAAGACAAAAATAGTATATATTTTTTACCTTTTCATTCTTATTTAGGTTTATTCCAGGAATGGCCTATGGTGATGTGACTTCATGTCTATACCTGCAAGGAAAAGTGAAAAAATTATAAGTGAATTTAAATAGTTGATTAAATTTAAATTTTTACTAAAAAAAAATATATATTATATTTATACATATATTATATTATATATGTAATATTATATATAATATATATAAATATATATATACTTAAACATAGGCAAATATATAATATTTAAACTGAAATATTTATTTCTCATGCAATGACATAAAAATATGTGACACATAAAAGATTTAGAGTAGAGGAACTTTATATTTTACTAAGGATTTTCTCTATTCTCTATTGTGCTCTTATATGTAAAACATTATCTCAACACATATATATAACAGGGAAGTTACATAAAATAAAAACCAGATCTCTATTTGAATATTCTGGCTGCTATATCTGCATGGGAGACTTATAATGTGAAATTTCTAGTGTTTACCCATAAATTCAGAGAGTTTTATTTCGAACTGGAAACACATTATAAAGCATCCACTTATATATTCATTTGTTTTAAAAGTAGATTTATTGAGTACCAACTATGTGCCAAGTACTACTCTAAATACTGAAACTCTCATTGGGAAGAAAGCAAATATTTATATATATGTAAATTCTAATCTGAATTATCCACACAATTAAATCAAAAGATGAGGATTTGTTTTTCCTTAATGGATATCTCAATTTATCCTTTAATGATAGTTAAATGAACACTTTTTCATGAAAACAATTATATATGTATAAATAAATGAAGTGCGCTGGAGTAGAACTCACAAATCTGGAATCTAGTCATGTACTGGGAACTTAGGCAAGTCATTTTATCATATGAGCTTTGGTTTCAATGGCAAATTAGTGTGCATGATCAGGTCAAGGGGAAAGTGCAATCAGAAAGTAATTAAAACATACTGTGAAAGTATTTTAACAAAAGTATGCAAAGGACACTATGGCAGTAAAGAGAGCAAAGCAGTACATGTATTTCTAATAGTCATTCTGCCAGTGGTATGAAGGATGGATTTGAGAGAGTTAGAAGGAAAGCCAGAGACAGCAGTTAAAAGGGTATTATAAATATCTATGTGAGAAGTAATGGGTCCCTAAACGTTGACACTGGCAGTGAACTTGAAGAATAAAAGATAGACTTGAGGGATATTGAAGAGATATAATTAGCAGAACTAGGTTGATAAACTGGATAATGTAAAGTGAGATTGAGGGACAGAGAACCATGCAGTTTTATATTAGATGGGGGTGCCATTAACTAAAATAGAAAGAGCAAAGGTGATAAAATAAAAAAGATAAGAAAATAAGCAAGCTAGGGAGACATTTGATTTATGAGTGCCTTTGGAATATCCACCTGTAAAAATCCTATAGGCAATTGGATATATAGTTCTGTCACTAAAGGGGAAAAAATGGTGCTGATGATAAACATTTTTGAGTTACTGTTCATTCATTCAGTACATATTTATGGACTGTCTGTTATCAGATGTATATTTTTATCAGTGCTAGGAACTGAACAGTAAACAAAGCAAAGTGCCTGCATCAAATTATTTCTGTTTTATTGGAGAAATCCAGAACAAAATTTTAACATGTAATTTGTCAGATTGTGTTAAGTATAATGATGAGAAAATACAGTAGCGTGAATAGGATAAAGAGTGCCAGAAATAGGGGTAAGAGTTTGTAATTCATATTATGTGATCAGAAAAGACTTGCTCATTTAAGAAATAATTTCATTTTTATGAAATTATTTCATTTTTATATGCCCTGAACATATTACTGAAATTCCAGATAATGGTGACATATAAAGACACATGCTAGTATTCATATAATATAAATGGAAATATTTCTTAAATGAAAAGAGATTAGTGTGACTGATGCTAAGTATGGTAAAGCACGATAGGAGATGTGGTCACAGAGATAGAGGCCAGAATGTGTATTCTTACAGGTGACTGAAGTACTTTAATTGTCAATATGAGCAAGATTAGAAGTCTTTGGAGAGGTTGAAGAAAGGAGCATTATCTGACCTATTTTCTGAAGGATTGTTATAACTGCTGTGTAAAGAATTAGCAGCTATTGTGTATAATGGTAGAAATGGGGAAACAGGTTAGGATGCTATTGCATGAATTTAGAATTTAGACAACAAGCGAAAAATGGTAGCTTGGTCCAGAATATTTGCTAGTACAGGTAAACAGCAGTGGTATGATTCTACATAGATCTGTTTTGAAGATAAATGACAGGATTTTCTGACTTATTGGAACTGAAGTGTGAGAGAAAGAAAAAAAGTACAGGATGACTCTAGGGATGTTGACCTGGAAAATTGAAAAAACAAGAATGAAATTGGATCTTACTGAATGGGAAAGTTTGCAGAATAAAATAGGTTTGCAAGCCTGGGAATTTAAATGAAAACTCTATACATATGAGAATATCTAGAGGCAGTTGGATATATGAGATGGAAACAGTTGGAATCATCAACATGTAAATTGTCATTAAAGCCATGAGACTGAATTAGCTCATTGTGGAATAAGTGTTGGTGAGAAACAGTTTGTAGGAGTAAAGCACTTCAAAATTTGGAAGTCTTGGAAACAGAGAATCAGAAAAAGAAACTGATGAGGTAGAGCCACTTAGGTAGGATTTTAAAACCACAGCAGAAGTCAAGGAAAAGTATTGCAAAGAAAATAAAGGGATCCCCTGTGTCAATGATGCTAATAAATGAAGTATCACGAAAATAGACACTTGACCATAAAATTTTAGGGATACATAATTCAATGGTAAATTTTACTGGAGTACTTATAGTAAGTGTCAGGGGCAAAAGTACGACTGGAATAGTTTTCAGAAAGAATGAAAAGAGAATTTTTAGAGAAAGAAAGTAATAGATTTTATTTTTTCCCATGGCGTTTTGCATAGAGAAGGGAAGACATTGATGGTTGCTCAGAGAGAGGAGAGAATTGCTAGAACAATATTCTGAAGTATGTGATGGCCCACTAGCCTAGTGCACAGTACGGTGTCCTCAGCTAGGAATTATGACAGTTGATCCGAAGAAGTAGGATATGAGCAAAATATCAGTAAGTGGGTGATTGTGGTGGTGGGAACATAATGGAACTTCTCTACTTACTGTTTCTATTCATTTAGTTACATAGCGTGCAAGGTCATATCACCATAAATGAGGACAGGGGCTTAAAGGAGGAGATGTTAGCAGAAAGAAGTTGGTATGAAACAGTTGTCTGCTAAAACAGGAGAATAAAGGCCAGCGGTTTCCAGGCAGCAGTAGGAGCTCACTTGAGTTCGTGCCAATGGATTTTAAAAGAACTATGTCAGCACAGTTTTGTGTTTTCCCTCCAACTGTGTTTAACTGCATGGGTGCAGGTCTATGAGGAAGTGGAAAGGTAAATCTAACAAAGACTTGGGTTTTACCACATGATTATGATGAAGCTAAAGTAGAAGAAGTGAGAAAAGAGAGTACATGGTGGGGAAAAGTGATTATAATAACTGATTATAGATTTTAGGCCAGGGAAAGAGCAAAAGGTAACGCTCCCACCCCCAAAATTTATATATTAAAATCCTAATGCCCAGTGTGATAGGACAGGGGCCCTGGGGAGGTGATTAAATATGGAGAGCAGAGCCCCCATGAATGAGATTTGTGTCCTTTTCAAAGAGGTCCAAGGCAGTTCCCTTACCCCTTCTACCACATAAGGGTATACAATAAAGTCAGTGAGCTGGAAAGGGGCCCTCACCCCATCACGCGACACCCTGAGCTCAGGCCTCTAGCTTCTACAACTGTGAGAAATAAATTTACATTGTTTACACACCACCCAGTCTTTGGTTTTTTTGTTATAGAAGCCTTGAACAGACTAAGACAGACAGTGAGATTAATGAGTTGGTCCTGGTGAGACTGAAGCCTAGTGGAGTCAGGGTACAGAAAAGGGTAAGCTGGAAGGATGGAGTTGAAGTTGAAGAATGTAATACTTGTAGCTAGGAATAGGGAAGGCTTTCAGTTATTAATAATGACTAAGGTATGACCAGGAGGGTGAAGAGTTGAAGTGACTTAGAAGGTAAGATCATTGGTGCAGAGGAAGGAAGGAACCAAAAAGCTAGAGAAGTAAAATAATTGTCCTCATGGGTATTAAAATCACCAAGGATTGAGACAGGAATAGTGTTAGAAAGTGAGATGAGCTATGATCTAAAATTTTTAAGAAATAAAAATGAAGAAGCAAAGGCTTTGCTATATATGGGGCCCGGTGATTTAAAAGTCAAAGCTGGATGTTTAGTAAGCAGAAGATGAGATGTTCTGGAGGAAGCAATGAGAAGTCAGGAAGTCCCTTACCCCACACCGACTGTCCCTATGACATGAGTGCTGATGTAGGGGACGTAACCTTCATGTCTGAGGGCTACCAGGAAAATAGTGTCAGGAGGGGAGGGCTGGGTTTCCATTAAAGCAAAATGGTGAAGGAAAAAAATTGGGGGCAAGATTATAGATATAAGAGAGTATGCTGATGATCAGCTGTTTGTTTCCATACGGGCACATGGAAAAGGATTTTAGAAACTGAAGAGAAATCAAACCGGGGTCAAAATGGGCAATGTAATACAGCCATGTGGGTATTAGGAGTCAAGAAGGACCTAGGAGTTTTATTGTAGTGCCTGGAGGAGCAGGGAAAGAGGACAAAATGAAATCAGCCTAATCCTGAGTATCCCCAAGGCACAGAGTAGTGAGACTGTTTATGTTGAGGGCAGGATGGGGCTGAGTGCCTTCGCAGGTACACACAGAGATCAGGGCTCCTTCTGAACTTCCTGCTTTGTGGCCAACAGAAGAGCATCCTTACTGTGGGCAGAGGAACATTCTCAATGTTCTGTTGACCCCTGTTAGTAGGGGCTTACAGTGGGGTTGCATTTAGCACAGTCCCAAAGGATAGGATAACTATTGACCTCTATCTAGCCCTTAAAATATTTTGTCCTAATTGTGTACCTGTCACATCAGAGTAAAACATCTTGAGAATAAGCAATATCTATTAATTTTGTATCCCCATTGCTTTTCAAAGTGCCTGGCCCAGGGTATCTATCCTCTAAGTCAATATTTCTCATATAACTGAATAAAATAGTGTAAAACTGCCAACCTGACAAGGTTATTTAAATGATTAAGTTAGATCGTGTATGTGCTATTTATGGTAAACTGAAAATTGTTGTAGACATGAATACACTGTAATATTATGTGTGAATGATTCCTCCCTAGTTTTGTTTTTCCTAGTTAATATTTAAAAATGTATCTAATGTTGAGACAAGTTTCCTTGACAACATCTGTAAAAAAACATCACCCTCCTCCTCCTTATTATCTGAGTGTTAAACATATTTGAAGAGTTTTTTGATTATTGAAGCTCGTTGCAGACCAACTCTAAATGTCTATCCTTGAGTATGAAACAGAATCTTCCCTCCAGCCTACTATAGCCATTGAAGAACAGGAACTAAAACCGTAAACCTGGAACTCACAGGGCAAAACCTCGTTATGTAAGGAAAGAGGACAGGTCTCTTGTCTCTTGAATGAGACATTAACTACTCTGTGTAGTCAGCAGTCATCACTGGACAGAATGATAATGTGTTGCTGGGCCAGTTACTGGGATAAGACCTCTCAGCTTCCAAGAAAAGAGGATGAGGTTTGTGAATCCAAGAGTACAAACTATATTTTTCTACACCAGATTGTTTTAATGTACTTCCTTTTTTGCCTTTTTAAAATTAAAAAGAAAAATATTTGAGGCTGACTCTGCTGGGGCAAAATAAATTAGGGGAAATCCTATCTGTTCATGCATAAATCAGAACTTTTCAGGGAACAGGGCCCAATGAAGCCAGAACAGTGCTAGCAAACAATGTGGGGAAAATTAGATGGTATGGTTCCAGCTTTTTCCCCTAACCAAGGCATGATCTCAACCTGTAAATAGTCTGGAGGCTTGTATTATCAAGCTGATTCTCATTTTTGTGCTTATCTTATACATTTCTGATTTTGTTACCCTAAAGAAAGTGGGATTACTTTTTTGTTTGTTTGTTTGTTTTTGTTTTTTGTTTTTTTTAATATTATTATATTTTATTGTTAAATTTAATGGGGTGACATTGGTTGGTAACAATCAGACAGTTTCCCAATGGACAACTCCACATCACATCACCAATGCATCGCATTATGTGCCCAGCTCCCAGAATCAGGTCCCC
>PVKE010030924.1:0-19342 GCA_004027555.1 Craseonycteris thonglongyai
CTGAGCCATCCCGGCTTCCCCCGGCTTTTTAAAGACATAAACCAGGTCAGAACCTTCCCTCAGCTCAAACCCTGCAATGATGACCCATCTCATTCGGAGTAAAATCCAAAGGCCTTAGAGTGGCCTAGGAGGCCATCTGGCTTCATGCTTTCTTCTGACCTCCCTTGTTCGCTCTGCTTCAGCCTTGCTGGCCTCTGTGCTGAACCAGGGACCCATCAGTCCCCTCCTGCTTTAGGCCTTTGCACTGGCTGTTAGGTGGTAAGCAACTAAACAAGAACAGTTAAGCTATTTCAGTATGTTTTCCCTCCAATGAAAAGCTCTTCGTTGGGAGGGTCTTTGTTTTGTTCACTGCTGTACCTCCAGCACCTTGGCACAGTGTGGGCTAACTAGGTAACTATTGAACACATCAACTAGTGGATTATTATCATGAGCTATGCAATCTAAACCAGATAAAGGAGAGACATCATGAGGGGTGAGAGGTAGGGAGAAGGTTGAAGGCCCTGGGTAGGGTTGGAAAATGATTGAATTTGGAGTACTAGAGGCAGTGAGTTTGAATAACAGGAAGAGATTAGAGAGCATGATACAGTCTTGCATTGCTTAACGATGAGGGTATGTACGGGAAGTGTGTCATTAGGTGGTTTTGTCAATGTGTACACATCGTAAAGCGCACTGACACAAGCCTAGCTGCTATAGCTTAGGCAGTATTGTACAGCTTATTGCTCGTAAGCTATCCGCCTGCACAGCTTGTTACTGTGCTGACTGAATACAGCAGACACTTGTAATACAATGGTAAGGATTTGTGTATCGAAACATAAGTAAACACTGAAAAGGTATAAAAGATTAAAAAAATGGTACACTTGTATGTATAGGGCACTTGCCATGAATGGAGCTTGTAGGACGAGGTTGTTCTGGGTGAGTTAGTGAGGGAAGGCCTAGGACATTACTGTGCACTACAGTAGACTTTTACACTAAATTTATTAAAAATATATTTCTTCAATAATAAATTAAAGTTAGTTTACTGTCACTTTTAAATTGTATAGCCTTTTAAATTTTATAAGGTAAAAAAGTTATAGTAAGTAATGATGTTACCACTGCTACGATGTCACTAGGTGATAGGAATTTTTCAGCTCCATTATAATCTTATGGGACCCGTTGTCTATGTGGTTTGTCATTGACAGGAATGTCCTGTTGCAGTGCGTGACTGTCCTTGGATTGAGCTTACGAAGGGTCTCTTTGTTCTTCTACCTCATTGACTACTTCATCTCAGTCTCCTTGCTGGTTCCTCCTTAGCTTTTTGATCTCTAACACTGTACCCATGTCATAGAAAAGTCTAGGGCAGTGTTTTTCAAATTGAGAGACATAGTCCATTAGTGAATCACAAAATGAAGTTAGTGCAACTATAAAAACAAAATAGAACAAAATAGGAAAAAGCAGAGCACAATGCATGTAGTAAGGACAAGTATCATTTTATAAAACGATTTCATTTGTGCATGTGTAGATGTGTGTGTGCGCACTGAGTCACATGTATGAGTAGGTCATGGACAAGCAAGTTGGAAAGTCAGTGGCCATCAGAGTGGGTGAGGCAGTCACAAAAGTGGGAGGCCAGGTCATTGGAAAGATTTTCATGTGAATCCTGAAATCACCAAGACTTCACAGGGCTAGTGCTGGAGGAAAAAATATTAATACAGGGTCAAAATTCTTCAAGAAAAAAAATGTCCCAAGAGTCGGTAGATGATGACAGAAGGTGACTCTTGCTCCTTGACTCAAGACTTCTGGTTCTTACCCATTCCTGCCCTTTCTTATCCCAGAGCCTGCTCCTGGCTCTTTTTTTGCCCTCCAGCGCATTCCAACCTCCCTTGGTAGTCCTAGCAACCTGCCTTTGTTGTTGAATCACAGCCCCTGGGGCCGGGTTTCCTCCCTCATACTCTCTAAGCATACTCATCAGCAAGACTAGCAATACAATATCAAGGTCAGCCATTGTTTACTGAGCCCTTCCACATACTTTATAGCAACTTCGCATGACGCAAATTATCCTTCATTTTATGGAGAATTAGGAGTTAGAAGTTGAGTGGCTTGCCCAGGGTCATTCAAGAGCAGAGCTAGGATTTGAATTCAGGTTTTTTTCACTTCCCAGGGAAGCCTTTGCAATGCAACCCCCAACCTCCCTTACCAGCTAATTGATTCGCTCTTACCGACCATCCTCACAGCGTGAAATTCAGATTTCATGCTTTAGCACAACCACAAATCACTACATTTCATGGATATTGAGTTCTACAATTCTGCCTTTCAGTGAGTGGTGGTAGGTACAGTGTGTTTCAAAGTGAAGAGCTGATACAAAGGAGACCCAATTGGAGGACGGCCTACATTTGTGGTGGATAAGTATATAAATTTGGGTAGAAAGAACAAGACCGGACTAGAGAGGGCCTTGAACGTTGGTGTCAATCTACTTTGTTTAGTGTTCCCCAGAGTTTGTTTTGGGGCTGTTATGTAGATGGTCTTTATCTGGGTTCCCACCTGTTATAACCCATGGCACAGATAAAGGAATAAAATATTGATTTATTGGAGGGTCAAGGAAGGGAAAATTTGTAAGTCAGCAAGACCCTGGCCTTTCTTGTAGGGCAAATATGGAAGCAACCTCGTGATGGAAGTCCCCATAGGCTGCTCGGGGCCAGCCAGTCTGAACTTGGGTGTTCACTATTGACAGTCGTTGGGAACAACCCAGCACCTGGAGACCTTAGGCCCGTGGGATGCTGCAGTCCCCTTAAGCTGTGGGGAGCTGAGCTTGGGGTACTCTTTCAGACAGCCCTGCCCTAGGCACAATTGTACCTGAGGATTTTGTGAACTTTTGTTGAGGCAGTGTTCCAACATTCTTATGTGATGGTCAGTGTAGCATTGTTTGAGGGGGTCAGAGCCCTGCACTTCAATAATAACAAGGCCTTTTATTGTGTGTCTACTATGTGCCAAGCACTTTATGTTTGCATCTGGGCTGAGCCAATAGGGCCCATGAGTTACAATTTACAGCAGCCTTCTTTTGTCTCGCTCTGTTTGGAACTGTGTTCAGTGGGGCAGTTCTTCTTTGCCCAGGATAGAGGTGTGGTGGTCCCATGAATTTCTTGATGACTTTTAGGATAAAGCCTGCCAACCTTCAAAATAAACTAGCAAGTTATTTTACCAGCAAAAAAGAGTTTATTTGGGAATAGCAGAGGAATTGCAATCTGGGATACGCAAAGTATGGCAAACCACAGACAAATCTGGAGAACAAAGGAGGTGAAAGCTATTTTATAGAGAAAGAGGAGGAAGCTGAGAATGGTGGTTATAAGCAAAAATCCATTGCAGGTGAGCAAGAGTTCAAACATCTGTAAGGGAGAAGATGGGAGGCAAACCCACAGAAAATTCAAGGCCCAGGCAGCACCATAAAGTTTTGGGGAATCTTTTGGTTGGATAAGATGCATGTTGTCCCAGAAGCTATGACTGATAAAGTGCAAGCCTATTGAACCCCTAAGAGCATGAAAGAGGTGTAAGCCATTGTAGGGGTCTTGGGGGAGTTCTGTTCCCCACCTGGCACAGCGCCTCTGTCATTTATGCCACCTGGAAAAAAAAGGGCACATGTAGGACCGGGGATAAGAACAGCAAGCTGCCTTTGATAAGACAAACACAGAGATTATGAGTCACATTTCAAAGGTCATATGCAAGACAGGAAAAGAACGTGACGTTGAATGGAGGTTCTACCACCCTTATAACCCACAAACAGCCAGGTTAGTAGAAAAGAAAAGTGGACAAACAGCAGATCAAATTACTAACAGGTAAAACCACCTTGGCTGGGTGGACTAAAGTACTGTCCCAGCCTTTAATACACTGAATGATCAGCCAGTAGGGCCAGTTGCCCCTGCACCTGCCTAGCGACCCCTGTCATGGCACCGTCCATGAAGGCATGAAAGTTGAGGGAAGCAGCTATTGCCCGGCTCCCACCATGGATCAATGTGCCAGGCTGCGGAGAACACCGAGCCCCTCGGGCCTGGGAGAGTCATTATCTGCTGGACTTTGCAATGGGACATCCCACTGAAATGCACCCTGGGTCAGATGGAACTACCCGGTCCTCACGGGGATCCCATTGGCCTGCTGGAACACACTATACTTGCTTTGGAACATGCACCATTGAATGGTGAGAAGGTAGGAGTTCTGGTCTGGCATATTCCCACCCCAGGCCACCTCCTCACGCCTGACAGTGCTGTCTCCCTGGCCCACACAGCCAGGCTAAGTTCTTAAAGATGCCAACCTCTTCTCCTTAAGGACAGGTTGGTGTTCTGTTATCCACGGGTGCGGCCATTAGGCCACTTTATTCCTCAATTTGCCTGGAGGACATTGTAGCACACACAGGCCCTTAGAGAATTCACCCAGCAAGCCCTCAGCGATAGCCGGCAAAGCCTGTCCTTACTGAACAGAGACGTCTCTAATGAGAAAAGCTGTCCTCCAAAACAGGACGGCCTTGGACATCATACTGCCTCCCAAGGAGACACTTGTGCCATTACCCAGGCAGAATGCTGTGCGTTTATACCTAATGAGTCTGCAAATGTATCATCTTTATTAAATCACACGAAGACACAAGTAAATGCCATGAGTGATCTGACCCGATCTGGGGGATTTAGAATTAAATCAGTGGTTTGGATCATGGGGCTCTTGGTAGAGAACATTGTTACTTGTTTTGGGAATGACATTAATTTGGTTTTTTTTTTTTTGCATGTGCCTATATTGTTACTACGTATCTGCCTGCAATGCAACCAGATAGCTGCCAAACACTCCACCTCCATGCTCCTGAAATGCTTGCTGACCACTCAGGGAGCATTTTGGAAGAGGGCGGGCATGTGACATTGTAAGAGCTGGTCATGAGGGGTGGGTGTTGGAGGAGGTTATTGGGAGGACGTGACCACTGGTTGACCCTTGAGCTGAATTTCACCGGGAAGCTCTGAGGAGGTTTTGAACCAGTGTCCTTGCAGTGCTTAGGACAGCCTGCTGGTCCCTCCTGCCTTGCTTGGAGCCTTTTAGAGTAGTGGAGATTCTACACTGGGATAAGACTGGATTCTGGCTGCATGGCCTCAGGGGAAGCAGATGGTTTGAGAAATCCAATTTGAAAGGAAAGAAATTGAATTAGCTTTCCAGGGGTTTGCTGGCCAATGCTTGAGTAAAAACTATTCCATTAGCTGCTCAGGCCTCTCCAGCCTTAAATCTGAGGCAGATGGGGGTGGGTTGGGTGGGGAGAGGAGAGAACTTAGCTTAGTGGAGTGAAGTCCTTAAACTCTGATCCCTGGCTTGTGACCCGTGGATCTGCTGCTGACTCTGCCATTGACTTTCCAGGGTTCACAGACACTCTACCACTTCCCTTTCTCAAAGACCCGCACACATCATCCTGCTTCTCCTGGAGTGCGGTCACACTTATTCAAGTGCGGCCATTCAACAGGCATATTTACTCCAAGAATTCCACTGCAGACCCCCTGGGGTGTAAAGACTACAGAGCAGGGCTCATCTAGGGAAGGTGTCCCAGGAAGTAATCTCTGCCTCATGTCTTGTGCTCGGAAGGCCAGGGGGATCCTGAACATTGATTGATATTGCTCCCTTAGTCACAAGCATTGGGGCCAGGAATCAGTGTCTTGACAAGAGATGCCAACAGAGATGCTTTTTATTGGACGGTGTCAAATTACCTGTTTAGATCCTTTCTGCTAAGGGAGCTGCTTGAATGTGAGGTACAGAAAGAAGTAGACATGGGGGTGGGGGAGGGAGGTAGAGGTCTTGTGCAGAGCTGGGATGATCATAGTCTCAGGTGTCTGCTTGGCTAGTTGCACAACCCAGACTAGAGCTCAAAGAAACTCCAAAGTCATGGTATGGCTGCGGGGATGCTGAACATCTGTCCAACACACCCCCTGATTCAGGGCAAGCTTGTCCAACCTGTGGCCCGCGGTTTTGCTTGAGGCCCAACACATTCGTAAACTTTCTTAAAACATTTCGGGATTTCTTTTGCAACCTTTTTTTGTAGCTTATCAGCTGTCATTAGTATTGGTGCATCTTTTTTTTAAATTAAAAATTTTAATGTTTTGACAAAGAGAGACAGAGAGGAGGGCCCAGAGCAGTCTCCACAGCCATACATCACCCGTTTTCAAGTTTCATTCCACACGGGGGATGTTGGGCAGTACAGGGCAGGATCTGGGCCAGGGACCTCCCCCATGGGAAGCACACCCCTTTGACTTGCCACCCCCACCCCCACCCCATGGGAGGCACGCCCTGGCCAGGAGATGAACTGGGGGCCTCCCCCATGGGAAGTTTGCCCCAGTGCACAGGCTGGAACTCAATCATCAGGCCCCGTAATAACCTTTTACTGTCCAGCTATTTCTTTTCAAATTTGTTGCCTTGAGTTGCTTTTCACAGTTGAACCAAGAGGTCAACATATCAGCTGCCTATTCCTCTTTTGTTCAAGGAGATTCTTTCTGGACTCACAGCTATTGGCAGAGTCTGTTGCCCTTTTGTGACCTAAAACTTCCTAAAGGCCTTTGCTCCCAAAGCCGTCCTGAGGGCTATGGGCCATCTTGGTTTGGCTTTAACTCGAGCTTCACCTGGCTGTCTGCCAGGAGTCAGGGCAAGCTGGTTTCAAGGACTGATGACAGGTGGACCAGATGGCTCCTTTCCCAGTGTCTACGAGCTCTCAATGACCCGTCCTTTTCTAGTCCTGGGCCCAGCCTACAGGTCAGAGGGCGGGCAGGTCTTTACTGTGCCTCCCTCCCCCTACCTGCTGGCTAACTGGACAGGGACGGATACTTGGCTGAAGCTGGGTCAGATTTTCTCTCCTGAAGTTTAAAATGGGGCTAATGGAGTTTCTCTGTGTAAGCTTGGGAGTTGAGGGCCAGCCCTTTTCTACCCTGTGGATGGAGTGGTAGAGACAAATGGTCTTTTTGAACAAACAGCACACAGAAGAGCTGCGGGAGTTCCTTGCCTAGTTCTAGGATCTTCCTATGGCTCAGCTGGGTTTCCATTCTTGGGTTCCATTGAGACAATACCTGTGTTCTCAATAAATTGCTCACTTTCGCTTAAGCTAGCCCATTGCCAAACTGAAACACAGGGCATAATCCTGAGGTATTCCTCGACTTAAGTACTAGTAGTATACTCATTCTACCCACCTTCAGCAAAGTAGAGTGAAGTATGTCTATGAGACCAGCTTTTCCTAGCGGGAGCTGGCGGTCGCAAGCAGTGGATATTATGACTAAGCAGGGATCGTGATGCCACGACGTAAGACAGTCTCAGTCACTCTTACGTAAAATGAACAGTTGACCTATAATGTCCACAAACAGCAGTTAGCCCTCAAATGTTCAATACGGAACCTGAGGCCATAGAATAGCAAGAACTTTTTTTTTTTAAAAGATTTTATTGTTTTTGAGAGAGAGAGAGAGACAGACAGATAGATAAGGGGGAGGGCCCAGAGCAGTCCCCATAGTTTCATTCCACAGGTGGGTGTGGGACTGCACTGGGCGGGAGCTGAATTGGGGTGGGAAGCATACCCCAACCCAGCATATGGACCCACACGGGCCGGGGGCCAGGACTTGATCCTCGGACCCTTGGATTATAATGCAGGTGCTCAACCTGCTGAGCCATCCTGGCTTCCCATTACTTGTTAAAACAACAACTCCCTATTCTTTTTTCCCTAGCCTCTGGTTATCATTAATCTATTTTGTCTCTCTGAATTTATTCTAGGCACCTTACATAATTGAAATCATATAGTATTTGTTCTTTTGTTTCTGGCTTATTTCACTTAGCATAATGTCTTCAAGCTTCATCCATGTTGTAGCATGTATCAGAATTTCATTTTTTAGGGTGAAATAATATTAATTGTATGAATATATAACATTCTGCTTATCAATTCATCTGTTGATGGATATTTGGGTTGTTGCTACCTTTAGGCTATTGAGAACAATTCTGCTAGGAACATGGGTGTTCTGATAAAAAAAAAAAAAAAAAAATGGAATGGCATTCAGGGGCCATCTTTAATTCTTTTTAACGTGAAAAAAGAAGCCAAACTGAATCAGGGAGTGGAAAACAAAAACAGGTTTCCTATGCCTCTGTCTGTAGCCTCTCTTAGCATTTCTCTCACTCTGTTGTAATTTCCTACCTAAATTGCCCACTACGAGATGGTAGGCTTTCCAAGCAGGGACGATGTCTCCCACACTGGTGGCTTGTGAGCAGGCCACCTGCTTACGCTGCGCCACGCTTCCCAGCATGCCCCTTCCCGAGGGCTTCTGGGGAGTGGAGAGGCAGGAGATCCAGGGGATCCAGAGGAGGGAAAGGAAGGAGCAGTCCCATCGCTTTGAGCTTTCACCAATCGTTGCTTTTCTGCCGGCTCACCTCGGTGTCTCCCAACTCCTGGCCAGTGTTTGGCTCTGTAGAACCCACACCACCATCAGTGGAACATGAGCTGACACGAATTTTTATGTGTTCGTGGCTCCTGCAAATGCATTCCAGCTTGTTCTCACCTGACCCTACTTCACATCCATCCATCTTTCCTGTCGTCTGCCCTGTGAGCTTCAAGATCCAGCGTCTAAGTCCCCAAAGCTAGCTAGCTTCAACAACCCCCCCCGCCTTGTTAAATCCAAAGTACGCAGTATCAACCTCTCTCTCTCTCAAATATTTAGTATTCTGCTTCTTGGATTAAACCCTGGTGGGTATGTTCTCATTTATCAACAAACAAATAATAACTGATAACAACTACTAAGCAGCTATGGTAGACCAGAACCTAATATAATAGGTTCTGAGGGCACAGCAGTGAATAAATCGGGGACCTCACATTTACTGCTGTATCCCCAACACATTGGGCTCTAGGATTGACTGTATTAACTGTGTGACCTTGGGTCACAATCCCTTCATCCCTCCACATCTTGATTCTTCCTTAGTAAAGTAGGGAGATCAACTTTCCAACTTACTTTTCATATAAATGCAGTTAAAGTAAACAGCAGTTGAAAGACCATTTGAGTCTAAAAATCATAAAATAAAATGAAGGAAGCAAAAACAAAAACCAGCCCAGGATATTTCATAATCTTTTATTATGTATCAAATTGTCTTCCACATAAGTTACAATCTGATTAAATTTGATAAACATTTTGTTTTAAATCTATTTAAAGACAAAAAAAAGTCCTCCTTATGTACAATATTTTTAGTCTAGAGTCTAGCAAATATAGTACCTTTCATTGCAGGATTTCTGCTTCAGATAATAAGCAAAAACAATTAACCAAAAATTATAAACCAAAGCAAACTAAATCCCCCAGTCTCAACAACAAATATCAATATTGAATCAAGCATTAAAAAGACAAACATATTTGTAGAATAACTTTCTTTTTTTTTTTAGAAATGCAGAATGAACACTACAGTTAGTGGCAAAAAGTAAAAAAGAAAAAAAAAACCAAAAACTAAAATTAAAACCCCAAGAAAATACCCATCTTCAGGGGTACACTTTCCTGCTCGGGATTGCACGTGGACTCTAGACCATCTCTCGGTTCCTGCGGATAGCACAGCACAGGATCATACTGAAGATCATGCCAAATATCTAGAAGACAGGAAGGAATAGGAGGAACAGGGTGGCTTTGTGGAAAGAAGGACATGAGTCATTCAGGCTCGAGACAAAGAACCAGGGGAATGGGGACAATAAGGCCAAACAAGTAAAGGTCAAAGCAGGAGAGACACAGGCTAGATGATGGGAAGGATCCCTGACCGGTAGGATTCTGAGTCTGCAACCAACTATTTGCTAATGCAAATTGCACAAGAAGCTTCCCTAGAGAACTTGCAGGGGGAGACAAATAAGCTCAGAGCTAAGCTGCATGTTCAAATTCCAGATATTCCCAATAGTCCACAGAGGTTGGTACTTTTGCTTCCACCTTTGTGTATTTGTGTTTTATATTCTATTTTAAAATGTATTGTTATGTCTCTGACTGAAAACTGCTCCAAGCCTTTTTTTTTTAAAGATGCAGATGAGAGGTACAAATAACCACTAAGAAAGGAAGCAATTCTCTCTTTTGGGCAAGTCTTGAAAGGAGCAGGAGAACCATGTCCCTTATAGGGTCTTCATTACTCCCTCCTGGGAAAAGAGAGGGAGACCCCGGAGAACCTTGTTGACTTTTGATGGGTTCTGGGGGCTGATTATTTGAAGCTTTCAGGTTTCCTCCTGGCTGTCTACCCTTGGATGCTTTTTAGGCTATAGGGGGTGGTGAAACAATTCCCATCCATGTAGCTTTTACTGAACTTTCTTGGGGAAAAGAACAGGTGCATGATGAAAACATTCTGCAGATCATCCCAGGATAACTAGCAGGTGATTGACATCCATGCATGGCCTCTGGACCAGCAGCACTGGAATCACCTTGCATTTGCCCCTGACATTAACGGTTAAGAAATAGATTCTGCAGACACAGTTCAAATTCCAGATGCTTCTCTCATGATCCCAGAGACTTTGATCAACTTGCTCAATGTTTTCTGTCTCTCCATTCCCTGATCTCTAATGGCAATTAGAGAGGGAATGCCAATAGTTACCACCTCATAGGTCGGGCGAGGATTCAATCAGTTGATCAATGTGCACTTACCACAGTGCCTGGCCAGACTGTGCACTTAATAAATGTCAACTATTCAGAGGCCCATCCCCTCCCGTAGGCTGGGACACTCACCATCACCACGGCAATGCCGATGCCCACTGCACCGATGATGTGGAATTTGTTGTGGAAGACCTCCTTGATGGCCTCAGGGCAGGACTTAGGGGAGCAAACCAAGACCCTGGTCACACACAGTCCTTGACCCCAGCTCTGGGCACACTTTCTCCCTCCCATGGCACCCATTTCATACCCAAAGAGAGGCAGCCCATGGGGCAGCAAAGGGCAGTTCCAGGTGCCAATCATCACAGGCAGCTGGACCACTTTGCTATTTCCTTGGTCTGGCTTTGGTTTTGCTGCCCTTGAGGACACAGGGGACCCAGGGCAGGGGGAAGGATGGTGGCCCTGGGATTCTCACAGGCGGAAGAGGTACTTATGCAGTGTTTGGATACCTGTCCGCTCAACAGGAGGGCAGGTTTCACTTCTAGCCATGTGGGATTTGCCCAGAGTAGGCGGGGGTACAAGCTCTTACTCTTAAAGTTTACCTTCACTGAGATGCTTGAGAGTAAATCCTTTTGGGGGCAGATGTCCGAGATGAACTGTTCCACTCCCCCAGCCACACCACAGCAGTTCAACTGCAGAGAGAAGGGCAGGGGTGGGCGGAAGGGAAACAAATTAGAACAATGATTGAAACAGATGCCCTGGTGTGGCTCAGGACACACTCCCTGTGCACACATGCTCTGAAGACTGGCCAGTCAGAAGAAGGGTGGGAGTCTTTGCAGAGACAACGTACCGCATAGTGGATGGCTTTCAGTGTTTCCCGCTGCGGCTCATCCTTGGATTTCAGCTTGGAGTAGGTGTCCGTGTAAAAGTCCTGGAGTTCCTTTATCACCTACAATGGACAGACGAGAGAGCATCAGGACAAATGAACACATGCTACCTGCTCCATCTTGTTCACGCCCAGCCAACAGATCCCCCCACTGGGAAAACGTACCTAACGGATGGCCTCTCTTTGGCCCACTCTAGGGCCCCTCCCTCTCCTCCCACATCCTCTGGGAACCTGCTCCAGCCATTTCCCCTTCTCTTACAAGTATGGTTCGTGCCTTCAGGCCCACTTGTCTCCTTCCTGTCTATCTATGAACAAAATGGAATCTCCCCAATCCAGAGAATAATTAAAAAAAAAAAAAAAAAAAAATCCGACTCCTGATCTGGCTATTTCCTCAGGTTTTCATCATCTTTTTTACTTCACTTAGAGACTGTGTGACTTTTGGCAAATTAACCAAGCCTCTCTATCCTTTCTGCATATTTAGGACAGAAATCATGTTAGTCCTACCTCAGAGGTTACTGTGAGGATTTCAATGTGATATTGCATGTTAAGCCATTAGCACCGTGTCTGGTGCAGAGTACATTTGGAATAAGTATTAGCTATTATAAAGGGTATATTATCATCTTCCGGTAACTGGGTATGTCCCAAATTAATGGATGCCTGTACCTTGGCCCCCACACTCCCACAACATCAATTACCTGATCAACATCCAGCATTTCTATTTCAGAATCTTTCATACTTATACCTTTCCATTTTCATGGCTATAGCTTCATCATCCCAATAATTAAATTATCCCCCCCTCCCATTTTTTCCCCCTAAAAACAGGGTCCCTGCATCTAGTGTCTCTCTTCTTGCCCCTCTCCTGCTCATCTTGACAAGACAGACTTCCTAAAACATTGTTCTGACACGGCCCCTCCTGGCCCATAACTCTTCGGTGCTTCCTCACAGGAGCCCAAGCTTAGCAGCTCAGATCCTGTCTCCCACCAACTTTCCTCCTGAAATCTTCTGTCTCATTCAAGGTTCAGGTCAATGGCCTCTTCTCCATGAAGTCAGAGAGGCTCCTATTCTCCGCCACACTCTTTCAAATCCCATGGGACTTTCGGATTTAAGTGACTTCTATGACACCTACTAAATGCGTGTCTTTCTGCCACACTAGGTGACAAAGGTCCTTAAAGTGGGGACCACGGCTCATGCACCTCCAGACCCTGCGTGGCACTGGCTCATGGTGGCACATATTTATAGACGAGGCGAGTGAGCAAGGGTGTGCAGTCCACAGAAAGCCATGCTTTTCCTAAGCTGTCTTTCCAGAGGTGGGGGGAGGGCCGCTGAGGTGTGAGATACACACGCAGACACAGAGACCCAGTGACGGGTTCTTGAACGCCTACTACTATGTGCCAGCACTGTCCAGGGAGCTGAGGCAGTCAGTGGTACAACATTAGCACGTGCTAGTGTAAATGCTCACATTTCCCGCCCTGGGGGAACTCATGTTCTGAGGGCCATGTGGGAACATGGTTAAGATACGAGGCATGCTGAAAGCTGGCCAAAGTGGCCAGCCAGGACACCCTTCCACCGTCATCACCCCCCACCCCCAAACTCCCAAATCCACGCCACTGCAGGTCCCGGGGGATCTACAGGAAAAACCTACCTCATCTTTGTGGGAATATCCCCAGATGGCCGCAGCTATTTCAAGGGCAAATATCACCAAGAGGAAGACAAAGAACTAGAAGGCAAAAAGAGGGCAGGGTGAGGAACAATCCCAGCCAACCAGAACAACCAAAGGGTATTCTGGAGAACAAGGACAAAATGAAACCTCTCCGGGGGCCGGGCACCCGGGCATGCCAGTGAACAGCCCTGAGGGGGCAGGGGAGATGGGCTGACAGAACTGCATGAGTTAAGCCCAGGGGAGGAGGGAAAGGCTCCGACTCAGGAGGAGAGAACAGGGCACAGGCGACCCCGGAATTGGTGTTAAGCAGGAGCCAGGCAGTGAGGGATAAAATAGCAGCGCTCACTTACAAAAAGCACAGAGATCTGAGGAAATAAAGTGAGTACACGCTGGAGTGTGAGGGAAGTTGTAACAAGGTATGAAACAAGAGAAGGTAAAGGTACCTGTAGATTCAGGGAGAAAAAGGAAACGTGGTCCTTGAAAAAATGAAAAGCACTCCTGGCATTTAGTTGCCCTAAGGTAAGACAGAGAAGGTGCAGACAGGAAGAGGAGGAAGACCTTCCTGTGGGGGAGCAGGACAAGATGGCTGCGGGAAGGAGATGGGGCAGGGCCTGGAGTGCAGGGAGGCTGGGGGGCTGAGGAGGCTCATGCTCTTGGCGGGTACCCTCTGCACCCCATCCCACCCCATGTGTTCTGTAAGGTCTTGGGGGCAGGGAGCTGTAGGGTCGGGGTGACTTGGGGCACACGGAAGGGGTACTCACCAGTCCCAGCATGCACTGGGACTCTTGCACGGCCCCACAGCAGCCCAGGAAACCCACCAGCATCATGAGCGCGCCAGCGCCAATCAGAATGTACACTCCTGAGGGGAGAGGACAAGTCATGGAGGCAGTGAGGAGGCCCGGGTATGTCCTGCAATTCCTTTCCCCCTCCATGACTGTGCTGCGCCCCGTCCTTAGAAAACAGCCCCCTCCACTGCTGCTCTTCAGTCTCCTTCCCACCAGTCTCTCTCTTCTAGGACCTCAGCCCCTCACGTACTCTCTCCTACCCGACCCTCAGCCTCCCTACAAGGTGCCCGTTACCCCTTAACTGGGACAAAGAATATCTCTGGGGACCCCTAGATTCTGCTCATGACACAAAATACTCCAGTATCATGCTAGATAAATCCACTGACACTAATTTAAAGTCAGCCCTCCAAACTCGGGCTACCTTCCTGGGACTCTGATGAGCGCCCCCGCACTGCCTCTACCTGAATGAAGGGCTGTCACAAGCTCCCAGCAGCAAGGGGCGCCTCCTGCCCAGATGCGGGTGGCAGGGAGACAGGGAGGCATGAGCAACTAGGAACACCCAAGGCCACACGCTGGCAAAGGTACAAGTAGCTCACTCTAGTGCGAAGGCAGACCTGGTGTCAGGAGACCTTGATTTGGTCACAACTCTGGTACTAACTTCTGTGTGGATTTGGGTCAAAGACTTCCCTTCTCTTGGCCTCACTTTCCTTATCAGGTAAATCAGGGGTTGGTTGCCAGAAAATGTCAAAAGATCTCTTATAACAACTCTCACAGTTGCAATTCGGTTACTCCAGGTTAATTGTAAAAGATTCCCCTTGCGAAAGGGACAGTGAGTGAGTTTCAAAGCCCTCAATCACAGTGACCGAAGGAGAGGAGGCAGTGAGAAGGTCAGTGACTTCTACAACTCCCGCCTCTGCCCAACACAATGAAAAACTGCTGAGCCAGGGGGGCAGTGAAGCAGCCCCGGCCCTAGTCCCTCCACAGCCCCCAGGGAGTGCCCAGAGGGACCCATGGTGCCATTATACTTTGGAGAAGCCGCAGCTGTCCTGCAGGGACACCCCCCACCCTTACCCTCGCCCCCAACAAGCGGGCACCGTGAGAAAACTGGCAGGCAAGCCCTGAGCCTCCCCGTCTTGTGGGCATGTCCTATCCACCCTTAGGGGGGCTGCTGTCACAGGCTGAGAGCACCAGCACTGTGACCCCAGGAAAGCCACTTCATCCCTCTGCAATACTTCTCTATCTGCAAAACGGGGATGGTAATCAGACCCACCACGTGACTGTTGTGAGGATTAAGTGACCTGCAATCTCAATGCGCATAACCAGTGCTAGCTGTTAATCATAAGGACACTAGGGATGGGCGACAATCCTTCATCAGCACAGTGGTGAATTTTTATGTGCTTGCTGATCCCTCCCTGCTCACTGGGACCCGGGTGACTTCCTTGAAGTAGGGGCTGAAAGTGAGTGTCTGTGACGTTTCCACACAATACACAACAGGATGCTGCAGTGAGAATCCCCGGCAGGTGCCACGGTGACTTCACTGTCTCACATGTACACCCCCAGCAGGGGCGGGGCCTCTGCAGCATGCCTGCAGCTGAGGCTCACGGGCAGCACGGAGCAGAATGCACACAAGGGAGCATTTGTGCCTCTCCCTTTCCCCCCACATCTGTCGTGACGTCAAGTCACGTGGGATTCCTGGCAAACCCTTATGGTGTATGAATATGGGTATTGTTCCCGGGCACGCCGGGCCCAGACTGGGCAAGGGGACAAATGCAGTTTGTCTTCGAGTCAAGTCCCATCCTCCTGGGCAGTCCAGTCCTGTGGGGCCACAGGCTGGACCGGGATAGGCAGTGCGGCCTCCCGCCAGGGCCCCAACAGGACGCCAGCGAGCTAAGGCAGGGCCGCACCCGCTTTCTCCCTGTCGCATGGGGACCAGACCACAAGGAGACCACGAAGGACGCATCACTCCTCTGAGCTCCATCGCAGGGGCTGAGTAAATTGGGAGCATTAAGAGATAAATGGACTCACAAGCACATGAAATCGAGTCGAGTGGGAATGAACAGACAGACATGTTTTCTCTGAGTCCAGACCCCACTGTGTAGCCCAGACACTGGGAGAAGTTGGGGAGCTGGGTTAGCAGCAACAGGGAGCGGTGGCAGGAGAATGCATTTCCCATGCAGAAGGGGAGAGGGAGAGAGAGGGGCAGAGAGAAGAGGGGGAGAGAGGACATGCTCCTAATGGGTCTCGGTTAATATTAAATATTCATTCTCGGGCCCAACAGATGAAGACTTCAGGGCAAAAGGTCTTGTTGGCTTTAAACCTCACTCGGGAAGCTGCAGATCTAGGGGGTCGTGGGCTCACCCTCTCCAGTTCCCCAGCAGGTCTATATAGGGGGGCTCATTGGCCAGCTGCCCCCCATGAAAGCCAGGGGACACTGCAGGGCTTGGGCTGCTTCTGCACAGGGCCCCCCGGGCTTCCCCTGGGGTGGCTCCTCCTCGCCTCCAGCCCACGCTCTTAGCAAAGGCCGGCCACGACAGATGACGGGCGCTCCCCTTGACACAACAAGTGAATGGTGGCTTTCTGTGTGACTCATGGAAAAAGTCACTCGTCACAGAGGCTTCTCTGGGATTACTGTATTAATTTGCTTAAGGGCTGTTTATTCCTGTTTTCAGGTTGATATTACAGGCCTAGTTAAAAAAAAAAAAAAAAAAAAAGCCCTTGGAGTAGCAGTGGCAGATGCCAGGGTGTCCCTTACACCAGAAATGGGACATTCTTTTCCACCTGTTTACCAGGGCTCTCGGCTTCGGCCGGGAATAGGACACATCAGCCTCCTGTCAGCACTCCAACCCCGTCTTGCAAACAGCACTCACCATACCTGTTTGTGTGGAGAACAATGTCCGGCAGAGCTCCTGGCCTCTACTTGCTTAGCACAGTTTATTACCTCCAGTGAACTCAATCAGGGTTCCCAGGAACCCCAACTGCTCCCAGTGGCTTTGCTGGGTCCCTCTCCATCCCACTGATGGCTGTTCTCATCAGTGAGCACCACAGGGCACCCCATTTGCCAAGCACAGAGCTCCCTGCCTCAGAGAGCTGTGAGTGTGTACGCTCTGCCAGACAAGGCACAATGCGACAAAACAAGCTGCCCAGGCCACAAGCTGGAGCAGGGAAGCTGGGTCACTGTGGGCAGTGCTGTGTATCCTGGGAATCAGCAGGCACCATATCCTGAAAGGGGAAGGGTCCTCAGGAGGGTGGATGCCCACAGCCTCTGGATGGAGCCCCCCCCCAGATGCCCTTACTCAGTGCCTATGGTTCTGAGAGGAATTAATTAGGCTGCTGGCCCAAGAGCAAGACAGTGAAGTTCCCTCACATGTCTTCAGCCTGGGGTTACAGACACTGTGGATGGGCTGAATCTCCCAGGGCCTGCACGGCAGAGAAGGCCCATATAAGGCTGTCTGTCAGCTGCTCTGGATTCACTACGGACTGTTTCGAATGTTGGAATGTTTCTTTCCACTTGCTTCCCTGCCTGGTTATGCATTCTTTCTCTACGTTGAAAGCTACTAGAGAAAAGACACCCCGGGTCCTTCAGGCTTCCTGATGGGTAAGCTGCATGTCAAGCTGCCCTGTGGGTTGCCGTGCAGATGGTTAGTGCTCCCGTGCGGGGAACGGCCACACCCTGATGTTGGGAACAGAGCAGGGATCGAGTTGGCACTCTGTTGGAAGAGGGACGATGGGTTAATACCAAGGCTGGTGTCACAGCCCAAGGGGGAAGGTGACAAGGAACAAAAACTTGGCTCTTTGCCCATGGATGACAATGACTCAGTTTCCCAAAGCACTCAGTAAAGTGCAGGGCCCAGCCAGACCCAGACCCACTCAGGTGGCTGGTGTTCTAGTGTCACTTATCACCCTCTGTACCCTGTGCTTCTGTAAGCTGAGCCCTTTCCCTGCAGGGGTCCAGCTGCAAAGGGTCCATTTCCTCAGTTAGAACTAAGCGGGCAGTGGCCACTGGCCCCCAACTGGGATTGCTGTGTCTCTTTGGGATTGTGCCTTCAAATCCCCATCCTGGGCACTTCAGGTAGGACCACTGACCCTGCAATGACCTGGGGGACCTGAGTCCCCCGAGGTTCCCAGAGGTAGGGCCTGGCTCCCCTAACTGTGTGCTCACTATTCTCCTGCCACTCTGCATGACTTTCCCACCTGTCACCTGCTGGCTGAGGCTGCTTGGGGATTCTCCGTCCGACTACAATTTGGGTGAAGTCAAAGGCCAAAAAGAACACTCCCCCACTTCCCCTGGAGTGTCCAGGCAGTAGAGATATTTTCTATTCCTGCACGAAGAGCCCTACCCTCCATCTAGCACAGGTAATCCAAGAAGCAGCTTTCACAGGCCTGGCTTCAAGTCCTAGCCCTGCCGCTTGAGGTGTATAAGGTTGGGTAGGTTATTAACCTTGAGGCCTAGGCTTCTTCATTGAGGAGACGGGAATCATTCCATGCACCTCAAAAAGGTACCAGGAATGTATTATATAATGACATGCGTGAGACAGTGAATGATACAAAAAGAAGGGGTTCAAAAATGTGTGTCTTCCTCCCAATTCCATCCACTTATCAATGAGAACCTTACCTCCCACATCTAAAAATACTGGAAGTGCCAAAGAAATGTATACGTATTTTAAGAGATGTCATCTATGTCTTTTTGACGTTCAATTGACTTACAGTAGCAATGTATAGTATGACATTCGCTCAAAAGATGGTGCTAATCAAATGAATGCTAGTATCCTACCACAGGCAGGACAGTCAAAGAAAATGTCAGAGACACTTGTCCTTGGAGGAGCGCAAGACCATTTTGAAGTGATGTTTGACGTTCAAGAATGGTGTGGAAGTACGATGACAATGGAGGTGTGAGTGTGCAACAGAACCTCCAACATGCCCAACAACTGCATGCATTTGTGATGAGTTTGAGATGCACGATCAATTGAAGCGGCATGTGGAGCAATGCAAGTGGACCCTTTGGTCAACGTTGCGCAAGTAGTAGTCTGCAGTAATCAGAAGTGTCTGGATTCTGATGGTAACCACTCTGAGCACCTCTCATCATTGCAGAAGTCAAACGTGACTTGTATTCATCGTTTCTTATCAGTATATATGGAGTATTACAAGTTTAACATAGATTTTTTCCTTTCTTAAAACGTGCATAATTTTTTTTTTGGGCACCCTCTTTATATAGAACTAGGCAGAGTCCCAGATAACAAAAGATAGAACACAGTGGTTGGGAGCGGCCAGAGAATGGAGCCAGGCCCCTGGCAGAGAAAAATGAGAGACAAGGGTAGGGCATGAGGGGGAGGAGATGCTGGGGGCTTGCCTTCGGAAGACCTGCCTGAAAGGGATGCCAACGATTCCCATGTTCATTCAGGCAGATCTGCTCTCCCCAAAGACGGTTTCCTGTTCCATGGTGTGACATGACGTGATATGATGC
>PVKE010030925.1:0-19336 GCA_004027555.1 Craseonycteris thonglongyai
TGTATAAGTCCTTCACGTTCTTTGTTTATTTTTATTTTTGACAGAGAGAGAGATACAGAGACAGAGACAGAGAGAGAACTGAACTGGGGGAGCTCCCAGTTCAGCATATGGTTCCGCACGGGCTGGGGCCGGGATTCGATCCCTGGTCCCTGGCGCTGCAAAGTGAGCGCTTAACCCACTGAGCCATCCCGGCTTCCCCTGTCTCATGATTTTTAAAGGAGTTTTCTTTCCCTGAAAAACTTTCATTTTAGTAAAATACTCATGAAAATGAGAAGCTTTCAAAATAGAAATAATTCATATAAATCAATGAATTTCAAATAGCATGACTGACAGCAAGAGCATAGAATAAGTTGAAATTAATCTTGTGAAAAACTATAGGGAATGAAATCTACAGATTAATTAGAGAAAAACCATCTGAAGAAGATGGCACAAGTACTGCTATGAGAGAGAAAGGATGATACCAGACAAAAAGAGAGGAAAAGAGGGTGGCTTCAAGTAAATTTTAGTTAACTGAGGTGGTGGAAGGTTAGTACAACTGCTAAAAATTTGTTAAATTGACAGCTATATACAAAAAATAGAAGGCCAGTTTTGCATCCTGCATCCCTATCTTTAAACTATATCTATATGCATTGTATGTATTCATATGCATACCACGTATCCATAAAGTATCCATCCACGTAACCATTCTTGTTATATTGACAATGGCTGAACTTTTTTTCTGGTCAGTCCTCATATATGAACTAAATGGTTAAACTGTAAAACTTTTAAGTATGTGCCATTATGGTTGATGTTCCATAATACTATGAATGCACAAGTAATATTAGAGTCCTCACTTTTTTTCCAATGTAAAAATCGTTTCTTAGTTATACTTCAATCAGGAATGAATCAAATGAGAGAGTCAGGTAGCACATATCAATAAACATAGTGGCCAATATCTAGAGGCAGGGAGTACTCAGGTTGAGGAGCTTCAGGGCCAGAAAAACACAATGAGAAGTCATGCAAAGGTCAGTAAATAGAAAATACGTAATTATAGAATACATTGGGGGAGTCAGAGTCCCAAATAAGTATGACTGAAGACAGAGGAATATTTATCTGAGTAAAGATAAGCATTGTTGGGGCAGTCACCAAATATTTAAAGAATCATGAAGTAGATAGTAAATCAGTTAATTTTGCTGTATCTTTGATAAAGTTATGGAATCTAATGAAGATGTTGGGGTTGGGGGTTTTAGGATTTGCAATGCTAGGACACTTGGTCATTACCTAGTAGGGTAGAACTAGACTTAATGGGGAGTAGCAATAAGTAAGAGATTTTAGCTCACTAAAGCAGGAACTTTCCTAAAGTTTCTGCTACCCAATGATGACATATGCTACATCCAGAACTTGGGAGTTCTTCATCAGTTGAAAGATTCAGCTCTAGGTTGAATAATTATGTTTGGAAAATTTTGTAAAGTGATATAAGTCCTCTATCTTGATTAGAACATGGTTACTTAGCTCCTTGATATTTCATTTTCCCCATCTGCAAAATGGAATACAAATAGCAGTAGCCCTAAGGCCACAGCTTTAGTGAGAGGTGGAGCTGAGATTTGGACCAAAGCCATCTCACACCTGAGCAGAGCTCTTATAAACTATTATATAATACTACTTCTATAAATTATTAGAAATATGTCTTAAAACATTTCCAGGCATCTACAAAGTATTAAAAGTTTTAACTATTATTATTGCTACTTAAATGATATTTAGAATGTAGTGAGTAGAGTCAGGTTTACTGGCTAAGAGTAAAGGTGCAGGACTCAAACTTTCAAATCTTGGCTCCATCATTTACCAATTGTAGGACTATAACTTGTCAATCAGCATCCTCATTTCTAGATGGGGATGATAATAATACCTACTTCAAAAGTTGGTTGTAATTATTCAGTAAGATGGCAATATAAACTCCCTAGAACAATGCTTGGCACATAATAAGTACTCAATAAACAGTTCATTATAATTACTACATTTGTACAAAAGACTATAGTAAGTGGAAGTAGGGTAGAAGCATAGATGTCAAGTACGTGCAAAATATGAGAATGCCCATGTTAAAGGTCCCAGGTGGAATGTTGGTGTTCAGATGACAAGCTGCATACCTGAGACCCTCTGTGCCTTAAGAAGCATGTGGAGAGGTGAGTGGGACAGATGGAAACAATGTCTCTGAAATCTGCCCTAACAAAATGATTGATGATCAAACCCTCCGGATAGAAGACGTTTTATTTTTGTCTTTGCTGTAGGTTCTCATTTGTGAACACATAATGCTCCTCCCTGCCTAATCCAATTCAATAAGGTTGGTAGTCTCTTACCCCACGTTTCCCTTCTGGAACATTCAAACAAGAAGTTTCACAATATACTGACATCAAAGACTGAGAGGTGATCAATATGTTAAACAATTAATATCTAATATTCAGAAAAAGATGCATAATTTCACCAGTGGAAAATGTTAGCTATAAATAGTCAGTAGACTGTTGCCAGAAAAAATGCTCTTTGGCACGCGAAATAATCAAGTAAAATTCTTGAAAGATGAATTACTTTTTTGATTTGCATAACTTGGATTCAATACATTTACACAATATTTGCATTGGAAACATATCTAAAGCCAACCAATGGAAAGAATACATGATTTTACCGACATGCTTATACATTAATAACATTACTTGGCAATCTGATGTTTCAAGACCCAGGGTGAATTACTTATTAAAAACCCATATACAGCTATCTGTCTTTATCTTTCTTTCTGTATGAGCCATAATGGCTCTGATTGTTTTCAAAATTATATTTGGACAGGATATGACTGTTACATGAGACCTCTCAAACCAATATCATTTCCCTCACTCATAAAATACATTATACTTCTGTGTGCATTGAGCCAAATCATTAATGAAGGAAGCATAACCTAACCTTTATGCCTCTGATTTGACCAGCAGTTACACTGTAGCAAGCTAACATCTTAGAAACTGTTTAAAAAGTGAAGCTAACATGATTATGAATATTTATGGTAGATTCACTTATTTCTTGAAAATTCATCCTACCATCTGAACCATTTCATTATTCTTAACTATTTTCTAAGAGGCTTAATTTTGAGGTAGAAAAACAGTATCTGAGTCTTATGTTATTTGTGAAATCAAATAACTGTATTCCTGGAGTGCATCCCTTCTCTGTATTTATTTAAACATACAATAGCTACTTAAAATCTTAAAAGTGTGCAAATTAGAAGTACATTCATACAATCCTCACCCTTTTCAGCTTTTAAAAATATTTAGAAGGCAACCATTGACTTGCTATTAGTGTCTTAAAGGACTGCTGAATTTCAATTTAGAAGCTGAAACCAAAACGTACTAGCAAACTGCTTTGTCTGTAAGTATGATTTGCATTTTCTGGACAAGGTAAATATCAACATCTGAATTTATCAATGACTGGAATTTTTGCATAGACGCATGATGAAGAAATTTATTTGAGATTAAAAAGAATAAATTGCCCTGTGTTATAGGTTAGCTATAAGTATTTCTATTTAGTTACTGTTTTTTACCAATTATATAATGTGAATTCTGCCCCACAGGTATGAATGAATGAACGTAACCTGTTTTTTAGGCAGTATCCTATTTCAGAAGAAGGAAACATGAGTGAATTTAATTTAGAAGTTGCTAACAGGTGTGGCGGGCTCGACTTAGGGCCTCTGGTGGCCATGTGAGAAGGCACCCAGTAGGCTAGCAGCAACTCCGAGATGTGGCCTGCAAATGTATTTATTTGGGCTTACAGTCTTTTTGTCTGTTTTTAAAGCACCCTAAAAGGATAGGAGTGGACAGGATTCCATCTCAGATTCATTAGAGTATCTTCCTTTCTTTATTGTTTCCAGTCATTTGTAACACCTGTTTGGTTGCCATTTGACTTGACTGTTCTTGATTTAAATAGTGATCATAAAACAAAGAAATGTTGAAGGAAACTAATCTCAGTTCGTTCCTAGATCCATGATTGTTGAGCCTCTGTTCAGACAACAAAGGCATCAATGCCACAGGTGCTTTGATGGTGGAAAAATTACCCTGTTTTCACTAAAGTATATTTCATAACCATCTCTACAGCCCTACTCTTGGAAGTTCACTATTTCAAATAGCTAATGTAATCCTGAATGGTTTAAGCCTTGTTGTTTGTCATTTTGCAAGTTATCACTGTATCCTACATATGCCATCCTTTGTAATTGAGATTGCTTTAAAGTATACAAATATGTGCTTAGTAACACAGTAGCCATTTGCAGGGTCCTTACCAAAGTTTTCAGATTGGATCCTAATTTTCAGGGCCCACTAACAAAACACTCCAGCATCCATCATACAAAATTATGGAATTTACATTCCATGGAAGGTGATTCACTCATTGACAAATAACACATTAGTGCAGTGCTCTCTACTGCTGGATGGATTCCTGCAATTCTAAAGCCAGGATTCATTAGGAGTAAGGAAGCAGGCCTGTTCTAAACAGTGATTCAGTTCTAAGAGATGTCTGCGTAATAGTTCCGGCTGTGACCCTTATTTTCAGAGCAGAAGCAAAGCAAGCCTCACTGTCCCTTAACCATTTTTGGAAGGAAGCTACTTTCTCCTGACTAAGAAGTAAAAAAGAAAGAACAGGTAGACTGATTTCCCTTTTATCCTCTTTTCCCGTGTTCCTTTTTGCCAAAAAAAACACAACAACAAAACCTCTCCATTTATTTAATCAGGATGTCCTGACATTAATAAAAAGAGATTGTATCTAATGATCCATTCAGGTCTTTGATATGCATGGAGTCCATAGGAATGTTTAAAGGGTTGTTTTGCACAGAAGCTTTGGGGGAGTCAGAGTCTGGAGAGATGTACGAGACAGAGCGATTTTCTTCCCTTTCTGGACCCAGGATCTGGAGCTGAGCCCTTAGCTGTCAGTCAAATGTGAAGCATGCATTGGCCCCATTGGAATGAGGCATGAAGATAACTCAGTGTGTTTAATACCATTAGATTATTGAGGGTTTTTATTTTTTAAATGTTGGGAAGCACTTGGTAATAATATTTCAGAAAAGAAAGTTCTTTACAGATAATACCAGAGACTCTATCATTGACAAGGTAACTCCTTAGGGCAAGAATGCCATTGAAAGAAACACCATGAACTATCCCCCAACCCACAGAAATAACTGCAATGGTGGCTAAATTTGGGATTATGAACTAATTCATTTGACACTATTAATGTAATCTCCTGTGGAGATTCCTGTGGAATCACCTATGGTGGGTAAAGTCCCAGAACATTTGAGTTATGCTTGTGGCTAATAATAATGCAAAAGTTCCATTAGTCACTTTGTTCAACTGTGACATGAAATCACGTGGCGTTGCATAATGATAAAGTAAACTGCAAAAAGTGCCTTCAAGTGATTCTGAGTCGTCCTTAAATTGAGAAAATGTTGAGTGGAAAGCTGAAAACCTGCCAATGCCCATCTCTGGTTTATAGTAGATAAGCCATTAGTCTTGGCTAGGTATATCACTTCCTACTTTATCGTGCATGCAAAATGTGAACTCCCAAGACCTGTGAGGTGTTTGTCATCCAGAAGAGATAGATGACTTTAGGAAAGAGTCTGGATAAGGTCACTGTCTCAGAAACAGATATGATTTGGGGAGGTTGCTACTCATTTGAGAAACAATGAATTGGAGGCATAGAAACTTATTAGATTAGTTAAATAAAAGCCAATTCATGCCTTCTCCCATATAAACCAGCAAATAACCTACAACTAACCTACTAAATTCTTTGGCAAATGATTTCAATTCTAAATGCTTGGAATGGAGTATTTCAAAAGCTAAGATTGTTTCAGTGGAAATCTAATTGGTTCCTATCACATAAAGATATCCACTGACATAGAAACGGACATAGAAAACCAGCTTCTACACAAAATTGGAAAATGGGATAACTATATTGATTATTTCAGGGAAAATAGAGAAAGGAAAGCTGTAAATCAAATCAAGGAAAGCCTGTCTTATGTCAAGATTAAACCAGAAACTGAAGACTCTGATATAAATTAAACCGATTTTCCGTGAGCCCTTGGGAACAGAGACCCAGCTTGGGGTTTTAACAATTCGTCTAAACTACTGGGAAAAAAAAGAAATTATTTTGTAATTTAAAATAATAAATTTGGACACCAACTATGTTATCTTCAGTCAAATATCTGATAGTTTTTCTTATGATATCATTGCAGATTAGAGACAGCTTTATGGATTTGCAATTGCTTTAACGGTGTCCTCAAAGATAGTGAATCAAACAACAGGGTTAATGAAGAGGGAGATCATAGTGATGTGTCATCAAGCTCTCTCCCCAAGGTACCAAGATAGGGCACTGTCTAAGGAATATACAAGTTACCATGGTGATAAGAGAATTTACTGATCACACTTCATCAGGGCTCATTGACCAGTACAGCTCACTGATTGTCTGGTCCACAGGGGCATGAGGAAGCAAGTCTGTCTATTAATCCATGAGCAATGGAAAAATTATTGTCTGAAGAAAATGACTCAAGTAGGAGCCAACATATCCAACATAGATAATCTGAAACACACACACACGCACACACACACACACACACTAAAACGCAAAAAGCAAAAATCAAAAATCAAGATATTAGAGGGAAATGATGGATCCATTTCAGATAGCCAGGAAGACTTTTGCAATTATAAAATAGAGAAAAATACCCACAACCTTAGCTACTTCAGAAAGAGGAACCCTTAATTGTTAAATCTCAGATCAAAAAGTACATCCAGTAATTAGAAATAGCTTAAGAGAGCCCACAGGACAAATATTTTCACTAGGAATCTTTCAGGAAATTAGAAATGCTATAACTGAAAATAGCTGATCAGGGAAAGATAAAGGTGACTCCAATAATTGTGCCTGTTTGGGAACTAATTAAGGGGCTGCAAGTTTGGACAAAAAACTTAAAAGGTGGACACTAAAGAGAAGATGTGAACCCTATAGGGACTTGAAAATTAGAAGTGCTTGGACAGAATTCAGTTTCTCAGGGAGACAAGGCTATTTTAGTTATCAATCACCACAAAAAGATAAATTCAAATGATGGAAGTTTTCCAAGAGTGGGAACTTCATCCAATTAGATTCAGTTTTAAGTTATCAGGTTGCAAGAACTAGCCAAGTGTTATCTGTGATTATATAGGGCTTGATTTGATACTGTTCCAAATAGGTTTAAGGCTTCTGACACTTCTGGGGAAGAGCTTCTGCAGGAGCACAGACAAGTCATCACTGGGCAGTTTCTGCAAATGGCTGAGGGTCACGAGGATGTTGCTCAGAGTCCAAGACCTGGAGCACCCCAGAGAAGCAGGTCAGGACCAAGGGCTTTACCTTAGAAAAGGTAAACAGCTAGAGAAAAATCAGACTTCTCTTATGAGGGCAAGAACTCACTGACTGCCTTGTTCTGCAGTGCATTTTCATCACCTAGCGTGATGTCTGGCAAATAAATAGGGATTCAATAAACGCCAGTGTCCACTAAATTCACTAAATGTCAAATTTCAATGAGATAGAAAGGATAAATAGATGTCACATAGTTGATAGATCAGATAGGTATGTATGTATGTATGTATGTAGGTAGGTAGGTAGGTAGGTAGGTAGGTAGATAGATGATAGATTTTGGTCCGATGTATAGAAATCTAGAGGAGGGTAATTCATAGCATTTTGTACCTTTGTGCCATCACTGTGCTTTGCTGTTTGTTTTACATATGTTATCTTTTTTAAAAATCTTCTTGGCAAAATTTAGTTTATTATTACTCCTACTTTAGAGGGGATACTAAGGCTCACAGAAATTACAGCTTATCCCAAGATCACACTGCTAATAAGTGGTGGAGTTACAATTTTACACCATAACTTTAGTGCTGCAACAATACAGAGTTGTCACTACACCAAGTTGTTAGAAGAGCTCAGTGATTTCAAAATAGATCAGATTTTCTCAAAAGTAGATAGCTCTGTGTCTCTAGAAATTATAGTACCTTCAGTGTTGGAAGGAACCTTGGACATCTATTCCACCAACTTTCATGCTATGTATGAGGAATGAAAGCCAGGAGAAGCCAGGAGGAAATGCCCAAATGCACAGAGAAAAGGAGGCCACACAAAGCTGTACTTCCTCTTGCATAAACCCCCACACACTTCCGTTTACCACATAGTCTTTCATAACAAATAATAATTTCTATCCATGAAGTCAGGGGCCTTAACTGTCTTGTTTATTTCATATCCCAGACCCAGCATTCATAACAGGATTTCAGTAAATATTGCATGTGAATGAATGAATGAAACCAGAGCTTGAGCCCACTCTTTCAAAGCTGAAGTGGTTAAACAGAGAATTTGTGGTAATTCATCAGTGATGTTCTGTGTTAGAAGCAAGTTGTACTGGATAGTCACTATGGTCCCTTGCAATGCCAGCGTTGTTAAAACTCAACAGCTCAGGAGTTCTAGTGTCTTTTCATGCTGCATGCTATCTGGATTTCTATTTTAGCATTTGCCACATTGCACTGGAAAAAAAAATCTGTTGACATTCCTGTATTTCCCACCAGATTAAAATTACTTGGTAATTTGGGCTGGCTGCATCCGTATATAGTTTCCAACATTTAACATGAGGCCTTGGACCTAACAGATACTCAACAAGTCTTCATCGACCTGAATTGCAATGAATTCACCTAGAATACTTAGGACATATTTAAATATCTATCACATCCTTTCCCATGTTAGGACTTTTGGATGAAGATATCTTTGAGGAAAGGTGTTTATTGAATTGATTGGCTTTCCAACTAGTTTTTATTTGAACACAGTTAACTAGAAGGTGAGATCAGAAATTAAAAAGAAATCTGTGGTCCCCTTGGCCTGCCTGACACAAGGCTTTTCACAAACCCAGATCTCCCTTTGAATTTTGTGTGAATTCTGCATTTATAGAAAGATCTAGTGCTCAGGTTGAGCTTCATTAGGCGGCTGGACTTTAACAAAGGCAGCAGGCGATCAGGAAGAACTCTTTTAGACATGGGCACAGAAAGACATAGTGTGCATAGATGAATTCTGCTTTAAATACAAACTGAGATTTTAGAATGAAATTTTGTAGTGCTGTCAAACTGTTTGAAACTAGAGTTGGCAGTTGTCCTTTCAAACTGTTATTTCAGAGCACGTGTCCTAGAAGGGACAGCTAAGAATGTTTGTCATATTTGAACTCTTTCCAGAGCCATTCAGCAGGATACTGGCAGTCCACTTTTTGTGTTAATTATCTCTGCCCTGATTGCCTGATTGCAACATATAACATGGGAAGCATTATACTTTGCTATTTGCATTATTCCAATTGAATGTGGGAAGAATATGGAATACAAAGTCAGCTAGAGATACAACTTCATATTAGGTGTTTTTTTTATTTAAAATTTGTTATAAATAAAGTGGTTTGTAATCCCATCATTATGTGTGTTGATCACAATTTAAGAGCATGTGCAGGTGTCGCAGTGAGATCAGTTGAACACTGATCCATCTTAATGGCCATGAGATCAGAATCTGTGAACATGAATGTTTTCCTTCATAGAAAGAGTGGACTTGCTATAAGGCCACATTATCTTTTGGGGATTTCCTCCCCCCCACCCCCTTGTTGGAATCTAGAATTGAGTTCAGACATAACAAGCAAAGAAAGAACCAAGTGGGATAGGCACAGATGTTATCGCTGCAACAATAGCAACAATAGTGAAGATTACAGTCATGAGGGTTTTGATCAGTGAGTCCGGCACAATAGGGGTTCTCACCACGCCCCTATGAGAAAGCTCTGCTGGTGGCTGGGGTTATGTGGAAACCCTGCTATGTACTCGTAGAACTGAAAACAGTATTTCCACTCGCAGCCCTGGGAAACGATGACAGATGTCTGAATTATTTCCACAACATCGATATATTTTTTTAAATGATTCTTTGAAACTTTTCTTCTTGCTGTGTTCATGAAAACAGCTGGAGTGACAACTTCAAAGATGACAGTGTTACATTGTGTGCTGTCAGGTAATGTGAGATGATGATCCAGTGGAAATCAATTCCAAAAATGAAGTGTAAAATGCAATTACTAATGTGTTCAGAGAGATGTTTTTTTATCGATGAAGTACTAAGTTGTGTATAGTTACCAGCCTGTACTTAAATACATTTTTACATGAAGGTTAAGATCAATCTTGCAACATTCTTTTATATAATTATTAGGACTTCATCATTTATTCAGATTACTACAATGTTACTTTCTCAATCAAACTAGGTAAAAAAAAAAACAAAAAGAAAAGAAAAAAAGAAAACAAAGCCCCAAGCCTATTCTTGGAGCAGATACATTCAGTTCCACACATAAAAATTCCCACAAAAAAGTAAAGCAAATAAGAGGACAGACTAAAAAGGTGAAGGCAGGGTTCATTCCCTTGAGACCTGCTGACATTGCCATTAGGCCTCCTTTCTAGAAAAATTAGCTTGAGGTCAAAAAGAGGGATAAGAACACTGTCCTCATATGATTATAGTAAAGATTAAAGTAACTGACAAAGCCCAAATTTCTGTGGGTGGACCTGAGTAAAAATAGGATTATTTGAGGAGAAGCGAGGATGGCTCAGTGGGTTAAGTGCTCGCTTTGTGGCCCTGATGTCTGAGGATCGAATCCCGGCCCCTACCCCTATGGACCCAAATGCTGAACTGGGGCCAGTTCAGTTGTCACCAGGGCATGCCTCCCATGTGGGAGGTCCCTGCCCCGTCCCTGCCCTGCTCTGCCACCCACGTGTGTGCAATGAAACTATGTTGAAAGCTGATGACATACAACTATGGAGGCTGCTCTGCGCCCTCCCCCTTCTCTCTGTCTCTGTCTGTCTCTCTGTCAAAAACAATAAAATAAATTTAAAAAAAAAAAGGATTATTTTGATCAAAGCCCTGTCTTGCTGCTCCTTTCTCTCTTTTAATGCCCTTATTGCCAATAGGTAGGGCTTCCTGCTCCCTCACCGTCCCGGGGAGGTGTGCTCTTTGAGGAACCCTTCTATGTGCCTGTATGCCAGCAATCACTTCCATCTTTCATGGCTGTATCTCTGTCACTTATCATTGTAAAGAGGGTCTTTTTCTTTGCTATTTGTTTCCTGTTCTGCCATCTCTTCTTTATTTTGCACCCTACCCACTGTGGGCTTATGTTGCTGCTGGTCCACAGCAATGCCACAGCTATTCTAGAGTCCTTAAAGTGCCCAAACTTAGAGGTATTTGGTGGCAACTAGAGGTGAATACTGACCTTTTTGTGTAATACTCAGGCAGTGGAACAATGCTGCTTCCACTCTAATGTCTGATAGAGTTCTTGGAGGCTTCTTTAAATGTCTAAAGATTTATTTTATTGTTTTTTGCCAGAGACAGAGAGAGACAGAGAGAAGGGGGAGGGCTCAGAGCGGTCTCTGTAGTTGTAATCGTCAGGTTTTCGACATGGTTCTGTTCCACACAGGTTCGGGGGGTGCAGTGCAGGGCGGGACCTGGGCCAGGGGCCTCCCACATGGGAAACACACCCACTTAAACCAGAGGCTTAATAGGGGTGGGGCAAGAACTGAACTGGGGGTCTCCCACATGGGAAGCACACCCCCGTGAGGTGAGTGGCAAACCAGGACCTCCCACACAGGAAGCTCGCCCCGATGAGAACTGAACTGGGGGGCCAGACCCTTCAGTTTAGCATATGGGTCCACATGGGCCGGGGCCATGATTCAACCCTTGGTCCCTGGGGCTGCAAAGCAAGCGCTTAACCTGCTGAGCCTTCCCAGCTTCCCCTTCTTTAAATATTTAAACTTAAACTCTTTCCTGAGAATTCAGGCACAAGTTTATGGAAGTTGACCTTTGAGACAAAGCTGTGTGGATGTTAACAAATATTATATTGAAATCAGATCCGCCTTCACCCTTAGACCAAGCTTGTCAGTCCACCTTTTTATCTTATTTTATTTTTTTCTGTGGAAGAAATTTTCCCATAAGTCTTCTCAATACCTCATGCAAATAAATGGGAGGATGACCGCATTCCATGTGACAGCACAATTTAAAAATATCTTAATCCCATCAGTAGCCATAACATAAAAAAGAGGTGACAATTGTGTGAAGGTCACATTCATCCTGACACTTGAGTTTGTATGGCCTGTCAGCTCATTGTTTTTTATGTTATTAAATAGTTGGGGGGAAATCAAAAAGAAAATATGTTGTCATGTGAGAAATTCAAATTCTGTGTTCATCAATAAGTTTTACTAGAACACAGCTACACTCATTTGTTTACAAATTCCCTGTGGCTGCTTCCACAGGACCATGGCAGAGTTGAGTATTTGGGCCATCATTATGGCCTGCCAACTGTCATGTTTATCCTCTGTGCCTTTCTTACTTCTGACATAAAAATAGAACCACTGCTGTAGGTGAAGGTCTATATTTCATATCTTGGCTTTCAGAAAGTGCTCAATAAACATTAGATTCGGATATCCCTCCCATCATGGTGCAGTGATTCCTATTCTTTTTTTCTTCCCTCCCTACTCATTAAACTGTCCTCCTTCTCGTCTTCCTTATTCTCCTCTCCTCTCCTTTTTTCTCCCCTCCCTTCCTCCCCCCTCCCTCTCTCTCTTCTTCCCACCTCTCTCCTCTCCTCTCCTTTCCTCTCCTCTCTCCCCACCTACCTCCCTCTATCCCTTCCTTCCTTCCTTCCTTCCTTCCTTCCTTCCTTCCCTCCTTGCAATAGCTCTTACCTTTCCTTATTGGTGTTTAACTCATTCTCTAAGTTTTAGTATATGACAAAGAAGTGATTTTAAAATATTTTATATCAGATTAGTATTTTTTAAAGATTCCATTATAAAATACATTGGGATGCACTTTAATAATAGTCAAAACATATAAAGACATTTTGACTTTTTTCTCAATTAAATATCAAACATGGTTGTTTCATTTATTTTAGATAAATTGTCCTAGGAAAAGCATGACTTACAGACAAATATATTTTAAAATATTGGTTTGGGAACTAAAAGTATATTAAAATGCATATGACATTTTAACTGTATTTATACTATTAACATAGGCAGGGATTGTTTTTAGAAGCTGATGTTTGGTGTTCTTTCACTTTGTTTTTAAAAATGTATAACTGACTCTGGGTGGTGAACACACAGTGCAATATGTAGATGAGGTATTGTGGACGTGTACACTTGAAGCATATAATTTAACTAACCAATATCATCCCAATAATTTTAATAAAAATTTAAAAAAACTGTGTTTCTGCAATTTCATTATTTTATATAATATTTTATTTAAAGTTAAATGTTTTACATTAACTTAAATATTTTAATAATAATTATATGATTTTCTTTTTTGTTATTTAATATTTTTCTGAGTAATGAAATAAGAAAGGTTTTAGGCCTCTATTTGCAAGCACCTTAACCAAAGCAGTGTATTATACATATGTATTATCTTTCTTATAAGGCAAAAGGCAAAATGAAAAATCACTATTATTTTTTCACCTTTTAATTTAATTTTAACATAATAGACTATCATGATAGTATTGAATGATTTTATTTAAATGAATGAACTTTATTGACCACAAACGTCTTGAAGACAAAGATGTATCTTTCACATTTTAGGGGCCAGCAAAATGAGTACTTTTTGGGTGAACTGATTAAGGAATGGAGAGATGAAAGAGTTATCTCTATCTTTCTATGCCACCAGCATCATCCCCCAGCACAGACATCTTCACCATCTCATCCAGACGAGCTCTTACTTTTCTCCATCTCCACTCGGCATGTAGCTTCCAGGCTCCTTCAGTATTCTTACTTTTTTAGGAGGAAGCTATTGCTTCCTCTGTGTGAAAATCACATCTCCTGACAGTGAAAGCTGCCACCATCCTGAAGGAGGGAAAACATACTCCATCCATTTGTTTGAAAGGACAGCATATGGTTACAAGTACTGTTTGTTTTCTATAGCAATGGTCTTCATATATTTTCAGCTTGTATTTTATTCATATATTTTTTACTTGTATTGATTGATGATGGATGGGATGATAGATAATAGATAGAGATAGGCAGGCAGACATACATAGATCAAGGAAGAGGGAGTGATAAGAATAGATGAATGTGAATAAATAAATTTAGACAAGTATATTAATAAATAACCATTAATTCTGGTAATTCTTTTAGATATATTTTTGTCTTAAAATAACTAGTGTACGTAAATATAGTAGAAAAGATGTTTACATATACTGCACTTACTATTTCAAGTAACTGAACATCTGTCACAGAAGACGATGTGAACCACAAATCCTAAAAATGTAGTAAACAATAATATGCTGAAAGTTAACAAATATTGGGCTACTTGGCATACAATATGTGATATGAGGCTGATAACATTTTGCCTTACTGTGGGTATTAGTATTGAGATGTATAATAAAAAATTATTTTAAATACTTTTTGTTATATTTTATATAAAAAGTATGAGTAGAAATTCTAATATACAGTACTACTTTACATTCCAGTGAATTGACTTGCATAGTCCCTGGGTAAGAGAAGCTCATTTTTGGCTATTTTATTCCTTTAGAGGTGTGGCTTTTCAGTTTATTACATTTTTTCCTTCGACTAACGTAATGGTTCCTGAAGATAAGTATTAATGAACTCTAGTGTGGTCCCTTTAACATTCTCTATCTGCTCCATCATCTAGCACTAATCATGGGTACTTTGACCTCCTTACATATTTAGACTATGGCTTCAAAAGCTGAAGAAAGGCTCTCATTCTTCAACAACTCAGCAGCCTAGATGTGCATTTGAGAGGGTTCAGTCTGTATTTCTCTTTGGAGGTTGCAGGCCCTCCTGAAATAAAACATGCTTAACCCTGTTCTGTCTACCTACTCAAGCATTGCTGGAATTCTCATTAGCTTCGAAGGTGGGAGCTCATTCTAAGACCCTGGGTAAACTAGGAATATTTCTGGAATGTCATCATTAAGAGCTGAAACCAGTGAGCAGGTAAAAGATAGAGGGTAGGTAGTACATAAGATTTATCCCGTGTGCTGTCTTTCAGCTATTTTCTGAATGTTTAGTCATAGATGGGCAATGTGGAAAGGGTTGGGAAATGGTGTGTCAAACATTTGAAAGGGTACTTTGATTCCAAGGTTGATACTAAATTTTACTTTCAAACACTACCCTATTTAGAGAGGTGAAAATATCAACTAACAAGAGTCTTACTAATCTGCCAACAATGCTTTAGAATCGTTAAAATGATGATTTAAATGTAGATGATTTAGAATCCACCACCAGAAATCATTCCCTTGGTGTAAGGTATTCATTACACAGAGTTCAGATAAAAAGATTAAACTTCTTTAGAAGAAATGCTCATTCATTTATTTATTCAAAAATATTTTTTGGTACCCTGGCTCTGAATATAAAAAGAGGGTAATGCCAAAGAAACAAATCCCAGAACTTCTCAATTCACAAGTTAGATATCGAGAAATGACTGTGCATTTAGAATTTTACTTAGGTGTTGTGTGGAAACAAAAGGTATTAAAGGACATCACAGGACCTATTCGATTTGGTTGAATAAGTCCTCACAGAAAACATTCGCCTTCCTACAGTAATCTTGCTGTCCTTTTTATACTTTGGTGCCTCCATGTGAAAATTTGGAATAACAGCTTCATTACAAGTGTTAAGATTTAGTTCGTGAATACTGATAAGATATGTAAGTCAGATACAGTTTGGAGTAAAGGGATCATTCAAGTGTCATAAGTAGGGAATATAATTGCATTCATGTTCATACATTGAATAAATTCTGCCTGGTAAACATATACTGAGTCTCATTAAGATAAAGTAATAAGATTTTGTGCTAACAAATACCATTTTTTCAAGTATGCACTTGCTTCTACAAGATCAAAATCTTCCTTCTGAGAAGAGTTGCCAGTGACATATTTAAAAGACCCATTTTCACAGGAAAAGTTACAAAGCCAAGTAAGTTTAATTGCATGTCACCTCTTGGTTTTGACAAAATATAATGGCGCAAGTTACTGGTAAACTTAATTATGTAGATTTATTTTAGCTTAACAAAATATATGCTATATAAAGTAAGTAGTTAACTATGAGCCAAGTTTTAACTTGATATTTTTTAGCAGTGAAAATGCTCATGAAAGAGTGATTTAAATTAATGAACTTTACCAGTGTAATTATTGTTAAAAGCAGTGTTATATAACACTTGAAAAACATCACTTCTGTAGTTCAAGGAAATGTATCAAGACCTCGTCTCGAAGTTTAAGGAAAAATTTGCTAAAGATATTACAACTTATTGCTTGGATTTTCACCTACGAATTTCCACAATTACCCCCTAACTACAGCACAACTTTTTTCTAGCCATTTCTCGGAATGATACATTGTACAGAGACAGAGATAGTTAAGCTAAATGAAGATTCATGAGCTTTTGGTGACAGCCCATTCTATCACTGCCTCCCCACACCCCATTTCTCAAGTTCCATTACCCAACTTTCATACACCTAAAAGACAAAAAACAACAACAAAAATAAACAAACTTGGAGGCATATTAGCTGTTCCTTATCTTTCAGCACCTCCCAGTTAACCAGACCATACGTATTGTTCGTTAAAAGTTTTCTGATGTTAGTGGTTCCTGTTCATTCTCATTTCTTTCACACTAATTTAGCTCTTTATGTCCAAACCAAAGCAATTGGCTTTTCATTTATCACCTGGTCTTTAACCAACCCATTACATATGATTAGCATTGCTAAGATATTTTTATCACTGCCCTGCTCAATGTTTCTGCACAGCCCAGGAAAACTTCAAACCCTTAGAATGACCTTTAACTTCTTCTTTTATACTCTTTCTCTATCAATCCACCTTCATTTTCATTCTAGCCCAGCTTGTCACTATCTTCTGACCATGTCACCTTCTGCCTTGACTTCTAGTTTTCGTTCATAGTGTTTCCACTTCCTGTTATTTCTTCTCACTAATCAAACCTCCCAAGTTTCACAACTCAGCTGAAATTCTAACTTCTTTGTAAAGCTTCTTCAAGTCCCCCTGCTCAATTGATCAATTTTTCAAGCTGAAAGGAATCTCAGGAACTCTGTAAATACACCTCTGTATTGTACACAAGAACAAGTTAAGTCCCAGAAAGGATAACTAGTTAGAGGTAAAACTGTCTGCAATTTGAACCTCTTCACTTAACTTCCTGTTATATCTTTTTGCCTTTCTAACCTGTTAAAGAAATGATAGTATTTTGAGTTATATATTAATACCTTTCTGTTTGGTGATTAAGGATGTACTGCTTTGCATTATCGCTGAACTATTTCATCTGTATATGATAAAATATCTATCTCTCTATCTAAAAGCTCTGAGAAATAAGGGATTGTGTATCACATGCATTTTAGCACTAAGCATATTAAAGCAATTGTAATAGTTGTTGGTTAAAAGGCTTGGATGTACCCTTAAAATTAGATCTAAAATTCTAATGAGGTCCCTGTTATTTTGCTAATGTGTTCAAGTTGAACATATTTTATTCTTTTTTTTTTTTTTTTCTTTTTTCTGCTGGATTACATTGATTGATTTGTGTATGTTGAACCATCCTTGTGCCCCTGGGATGAATCCCACTTGGTCATGGTGAATAATTGTTTAAATGCGTTGTTGTATTCTGTTAGCTAAAGTTTTATTTTAGATTTTTGCATCAGTGTTCATCAGTGAGATTGGCCTATAGTTTTCCTTTTTGCTATTGTCGTTCCCAGGCTTTTGGTATTAGGGTGATACTAGCTTCATAGAAAGAGTTGGGTAGTACTGCCTCCTCTTGAATTATCTGGAGTAGTTTGAGGAGGATGGGTGTTAGTTCTTTGAATGATTGGTGGAATTCATTGGTAAAGCCATCTGGTCCAGGCCTTTTGCCTTTGGACAATTTTTGGATATTTGTTTCAAGTTCTGTATTGTTGATTGATCTGTTTAGGTTATCCAATTCTTCTTGGTTCAATTTAGGTAAACTATATGTTTCTAGAAATTTGTCCGTTTCCTCTAGATTGTCAAATTTGTTGGCATAGAGTCTTTCATAATAATCTCTTATGATTGTTTGTAGTTCTGCAGCATCAGTTGTGATCTCTCCTCTATCATCCCGTGTTCTGGAAATATGAGATTTTTCTCTTTGTCCTTTAGTGAGCCTAGCTTGTAGTTTGTCGATTTTATTGATTTTTTCAAAGAACCAGCTCTTTGTGGTGTTAATTTTATCTATTGTTTTTTAATTCTGAATTTCATTAAGTTCTGCTTTAATTTTTATTAATTCTTTTCTTCTCCTGGCTTTGGGGGACCTCTGTTTTGTTTTGTTTTTTTTTCTAGCTCTATAAGATGAGATGTGAGGATGTTTACTTGTAGTTTTTCTTGTTTCTTGAGATAGTCCTGTAATGATATAAATTTCCCTCTTAATACTGCTTTTGCTGTGTCCCATAAATTTTGGTACGTCGTGTTTTCATTGTCATTCGTTTCCACAAAATTTTTAATCTCTTGTTTTATTTCCTCTTTGACCCAGTCACTTTTTAATAACATGTTGTTCAATCTCCACATATATGTGGTTCTCTCTGCACTTGATCTTTTGCAGTTGATCTCTAATATCAATGCTTTGTGGTCTGAGAATACACTTGGTATGATTTGGATGCCCTTAAATTTGGTGAGGTTGGATTTAAGTCCCAGGATATGGTCTATCCTTGAAAATGTTCCATGTGCACTAGAGTAAAATATATAGCCCTTTGTTATAGAATGGAATGACCTGTAAATGTCAATTATGTCCATTTTCTGCAAATGTATCATTTAAAGCTGCAATTTCCTTAATTATTTTCTGCTTGGATGATCTGTCCAATGTTGTCAGGGGGGTGTTTAGATCCCCTACTATAATTGTATTTTTGTCAAAGTCTCCATTTAGATCTGTTAGTACTTGCTTTATAAATTTTGGTGCTTCCTGATTGGGGGCATATATATTGACAAGTGTCATGTTTTCTTGGTGTATTGTCCCTTTTATCAAGATGTAATGACCATCTTTATGTCTTACTATTATTTTTTTTTATCCTGATGTCTTTTTCATCAGAAATCAGTATGGCCACTCCAGCCTTTCTCTGACTGCCATTTGCCTGGAGTATTATTTTCCATCCTTTTACCCTGAGTCTATGTTTGTCCCTGTGGCTGAGGTGTGTCTCTTGTAGGCAGCATATGGTTGGATTTTGTTTTTTAATCCAGTCCGCTACCCTGTGCCTCTTTATTGGTGAATTCAGTCCATTTACATTCAGGGTGATGATTGATATATGAGGATATCCTGTATCCATTTCTTCTTTCCTTTTTAT
>PVKE010030926.1:0-19340 GCA_004027555.1 Craseonycteris thonglongyai
GGCTCCAGCCCAGGTGGACCTATATGCTGAGCTGGGGTGTGCCCTCAGTTCAGTTCTTGCCAGGGCCTATATGCAGGAGGCTCCGGCCCAGTTCCTGCCCTGCGCAGCCCTGTGCCCACCTGTGGAGTGAAACTATATGGAAAACTAATGCTGTCAACTATGGAGACTGCTCTGGGCCCTCCCCCTTCTCTCTGTCTCTTTCTGTTTCTCTGTCAAAACAATAACTCTTTAAAAAATAATAATAAATAAATAAATAAAATAAAATAAAATAAAATAAAATGGTATTAGAGTCAGCCCATGTACTTCACCAGGCTATGTTTTGTTACCACTGCCCTCTATGAGCTCACAAAAGTTAAGTGTTTGGGAAGATCCAGGGAAGTGACATTTGCAGCCATCTCCTCGGGAAGATGAGAAAATGAAAAATAATACCCCAAGAAGAGGCTTGGGGCCAAGTCTTTGACATGAATGAGTTCATTCAAACAATGTCCAGAGTTTGTGTCTCAGAGTGGTACCCCCTGTGTAAGATTGTTGGGTGCTGCATCTTAACAAGCTCTGGCCTTGTTTGACTTCAGCATCCTGACTTGTCCATCCTTCTTTGTCCTCTGGGAACTTAAAGACCATCAAAATCCCAGAAGAGCAGGAAGGTAATTCAGGGACTTGGGCAGGACAGGATTTGAAACAGGTTAATAAGCATCATACTAGTGGCATCTGGGGATTGAGGGGGACAGTACAAAATTGCTTGAGTCACTGGGTATGCAAAGAAACTAAGGAGAGATTTGAAGCTATGTAAATGACAAATAAGAATCCTAACCAAAACACTTGATTTATTTTAAGAGCATCAGGTATATAAAGAATTGAAGACTGATTTTATCAGGAACTGGAGGAAGAACTTCTGTGTGTCAGGTATTGGGCTAGGTACTGTCCATGCATGATTGCTTTTTATTTTCACAACATGTTGAGGGAAAGTTTGAGAGGTGAGAACATGAAGATGTAGAGACTTGGAGAGTTTGCCTGAGATCACAGAGCTGATAGGTGGTGGAACCAAAAAGGGAAACTGTGTCCAACATCGAGGGTCTTTACAGAATAGAAAAAAAAGCCTGACAGTCTCGCAGAGAGAGGGCCAGGAGGTCATTTTATCAAAGATTGTGCTGCAGTCTAAACTCGGAGGCCTCAGGCCAGGTGGGAGACTGCTGGGAGAGGAGCGCCGTTGGCTTGGTCTGTCCTTGTATAAGCAGGGAACCCCGAGGCTGGGGTGTGCCTGAGGAGGAAGACTGCTCGGGAAGGTGGAGTTAGGTGCTGCTGTGAAGGCTGTGGGGAGCCTTTTCTCTTGGGTCTCCGTGGATCCACTTGGTTATTATGGAGACCTCAGGAATGTGTCCTTGTAGGAAGAATGGCATGTGCCAGGTGCAGGCTGAAGCTCCTTCAGACTCCGTGTGGCTTTTGAGCACCTACGGTGTGCCAGGCACTGTGCTGGGCTCGCCTCTGCACTATCAGTCATGTGTCTTCCAGTGTGACCACCTCAGCCCGTTTGGCCAGGACTTTCAGTGTTTCCAAACTACAAGTCCTGGGCGCAAGGAGGCCCCTCAGCCCTGGGCAGACCTGGATGGCTGCTCATCCTTCTGTTCTCAGTGAATTTTGTTTAGTGATAACTCTAGCATCAGGGCAGAATTGCCTTGCTGATTGCACCACATCTTTCTGCTCTTTTTGAAAAAAGATTTATTTTATTATTTTGAGAGAAAGAGAGAGAGAGAGAGAGAGAGAGAGAGAAGGGGGGAGGACCCAGAGCAGTCTCCATAGTTGTACATCATTAGTTATGACATGGTTTCATTCCGCACAGGTGGGTGTGGGACCACAGGGGTGAGGCTGGGACCTGAACTGGGGCCTCTCATATGGGAGTTGAGAACCTTTGCTGCTGAGCCATCGTGGTAGCCACCAGCTCTGCTGCAGTTCAGCATATGGGTTTGCATGGGCCAGGACTGGGGATCGGACCCTGGATCCTGCGACTATGGGGCAAGTGCTCAACTGTTAGGCCATCCCAACATCCCCCTGCTTTCTGCTCTTGAACATTGGCTTTGTCCAAGAGCTACAGACAGGACGGTGAGGGTCCCAGCAGCTCCTGTCCCATCCTCTTCCCCCCTCCCTCCCAGACCACTGGCTGCCTCCTCTGCCTTTTGTTATTCATGCCGCCTTGGCACTCCTTTTTTTTAGCTGTCTGAGCCTCTCAGGATTTGGAAAAGAAAAAGCAATTGCTGTAAATGAAAGCTCTAATAAAGTGGTTTGGGCACAAAACATCAGCAGCTGTTTATTTGCCCAAAACAGTAGGAGTCTGTATTAATAACCTTGTGAGTTATATACTGGGAAGTTAAAAGTAAGCAAAAATCTTACTCAAGATCTGCAAATGTGACTTTATTCCTTTATTGAACTCATCTCTCTTCCTGTGTACGCTGGTAACCTTTTCTATTATCCATGTGGAAGATTCTTTATGATCTTCTGTTACAGACTTATTTAGCTACGCTTTGGTTGGGGTCCCAGAGCAGAGGAGTTTTCTCGTTTCCCTTTACTGCAGTTATGATGCTTGGTGTTTATGTGGTTCCTGCCTCAAAGGATGTTGGCGAGTGGGACAGGCTTTGTCTAATTAATCAGCATAATGTCTCCCTGACAGGAGAGCAGCCACAGAAGGGTGTGAGGAGTGTGGAGAGGCTTAGGTCTGCCTCTCAGTTCCCAGGCTTGGAGAGAAAGTTTTTTAACATCTTGGTTTCTTCTGCTTCTAAATCTCAGTTTAATTATAAATAGATCTTCTGATTTGCTTTATTTTCTAAAAGCGTCTATGGAGGAAGATATAACTTGTAGGAATGATGACATAGACTCTCCAAGTCTATAATTGGGCCAAGCTTTAAAGAATATTATTAGAATATGGGGAGTTATGATGGAAGGGGAATCCAGTGGGAAGTGGATAGAAGAGACTTTTATCAATGATCCAACAATTGGAACCAGTGAGGAAGCATTGTAGAAATAGGTTTGACCTTGTCTGAAAAAGAGATGGGAAAGGGAAGAGAATTAGTATTTGTTGAGCACTTAGTACATGCTAAATGCTTTAAATGTGTTACACCATTTTAACCTTGTAAGCAACCCTTCAGGATGGAGTTGTTACCTTGTTTTACAGATGTGGAAATCAAGGCTCAGTGCCTGCTGTTAACTTACTTGTCCAAGGTTATGCAGTTAGTAGAAGACAAAACCTTGTTAGCTCTATCAAGCCCCTCATTAAGGGGCTATGGCCCTTTCCTGCTCCACTAATGCTGATCAAGAGAAAAAGCTACCGAGAGAGCTCAACAAAGTGAGCACTTGCTTTGCAACAGTGGGGACTGAGGATCGAGTCCTGGCCCCAACCCGTGCAGACCCACATGCTAAACTTCAGCACAGCTGATGGCCACCAGGATGGCAGTGAGGGTTCTTGCCTCCCATGCAGGGGGTGGGGATGGGGGCAGTTCGGTTCCCACCTTGCACAGCCTCATGTCCACCTGTGTGGAGTGAAAATATATCACAGCTAATGGTGTACAGCCGTGGAGGCTGCTCTGGGCCCTCCTTCCTTCTCTCTCTCTCTCTCTCTCTCACTTTCTCTCAAAAAAGGAAGGAAGGAAGGAGAAGAGAAGAGAAGAAAAGACATGAAAACAAAAGAAAAGAAAAACAACTCATTCCTTTCTCTTAGCAGCAAGTGTTCACATGAGACTGGAAGGATCCATGAAGGTGCAAGGCCCTGAGATGGATTACAAAGTGCCCGCTTTGTCAGCCTCTGTTGCTGGAGACTTGGGAGGATGACTGCCGGGGGCAGACTAGGACTGAGCTCTGGAAGGCTCAGAGGCTCCAGACAGGGCTCTTGGCAGCTGTTAGTGTTGCTTTTTCCAGGAGAGGACTTTGTATGAACAAGACGGTCTTCCACTCATTCAGATCACAAATTTATTGCGGGGAGGGGCATCCTCCAGGCTCAGGGCAAGGTCAGGTCAGGGACCATAGAGGAGATTGGTACACACAAAGGAAACAGCAAATATGTCCAGGTCCGCCAGAAACTTCCCAGTTAAGAGAGGAAGTGGATTATTCAGGGTAGGGTGTATGAAACAGCGGGCCCTTAGCTCTGTGGGCTGATGGAAGAGGTAGAGGTCGACTCCCAGGCTCGCATTGTTTATTGGGCCCTGGGAGGCCCATGGGATGGTTAGGAGAAACCTCAGTCCTGCTTCTCTGTTTGGGTTCTGCTCTGTGTTAGCTGAGAGTTTGATAGTGGTCAAGGATGTACTCCTGCCTTCTGTTAGTTACATGCCCAGATCCTTCCTTCCTTCATATAACCAGATGTATTAAGCACCTAGAGAGTGCTGGGAATATGTCTGTGGAAAAAACACAAAAATATGAAGGGCTTGTAATTCAACTAGATGGTTAGGGGCTCAATTATAAGCAAAGACTTGAAGAACGTTTGGTGGAAACTGTCTAGGGGGAGAGAGTTCCAGGGGGAGGGAACAGCCATTGCAAAGACCCTGAGGCAGGACTGTGCCTGGCATGTCTGAGAAACAGTGGTGTGGCCAGTGTGGTCAGAGCAGAGTGACTATGGGAGAAAGGGTGGGGTGGGGAGTAGGGGGAGGCCAGAGAGGGGCCGTTTGGGGAGCAGGTTGTGCAGCTTCAGAGGCCACTCTGTGATGGATGCTCTGGGAGAAATGGGCAACAACTGGAAGGGGTGAGCAGAGGAGCTCAGCTTTCAAAGGCATCAATCCAGGCTGTTCTGTGGCTGATTCCTAAGCACTCTTTTGGTCTTGACATTGTGCTAGTTGTGGTGGAGATTACAAAACATAGGACAAAGATCCTTCTCTTTAAAAAGTTCATAATCAGCCCAGGAGGACACCACAAGAAACAACTGAGGATCGTTTATAAGCTAATGTAATGAAGGTTAAAACTGAATTCTAGAAGAATGCATCATCAGAACAGACCTCAGGGAGGAATTGGGATTTATGACACATCTTTGAAGAATGAGGAGGATTTAGAGGAGCGGAATCAGGAAGATTAGCAGAGGGCAAGTCCAGATACTAAGTAAAATCAGCAGTTACCTTGAAGAGGGAAACGTGAATCTCTCCTTCAGTGTGCAGGCAGACAGTAATATACACATTGAGAGACCTTGGACAAGTCTCTTCACTTTCCAGTGCCTCTGTTTCCCTAAATACAAAAAGAGGACAATTGCTCCTTAAACACTGCAGGATTTTTGTGCTGAATAATGAGGTGCCATGCAGGAAAGCACCCCTACCCTGCTTATTGTTCATTAGGCGTGTGGGGGCACAGTCTGTTCTTTGATCTTTTTTCTTTCCCTCTTTCCCTCATGCCTACTATTTTTTCTTCTTGGAGCTCACATAGAAAACAGAAAACATGGGCAGGAAAATATTTTCTGGTCATAATACCGGGAGCAGGCATGTCCAACCTGCAGCCCAGGACAACTTTGAATGCGGCCCAACACAAATTCCAAAAACATTATGAGGCTTTTTTGCAACTTTTATTTATTTATTTATTTATTTATTTATTTATTTATTTATTTATTTATTTATTAGCTCATCAGCTATCATTAGTGTTAGTGTATTTTGTGTGTTGCTCAAGACAATTTTTCTTTCAGTGTGAACCAGGGAAGCCGGAAGGTTGGACACCACTGGTCTAGAGTATCAGATTCAAAGCCCATTTCAGTGCAATTAGACACGATGTGTGTGTTAGGACTTCCACGTAGGAGGTGGGCATAGGTGTGATTAGAGGGGAGCCCAAGTTGATGCTGGTTATAGCTTCTCAGATGAGACATGTTGTAGTGTCTAAGTCTGACCTGGCTACTCCTCTGCAATCCTAAGCCTGCCAAGCTGGGGACCTGACCCTATTTGTAGAGAAATACTTGGATTCGTTTTGTAAGGCCCACGTGGCGCTGCAGTCAGGGCTGTTTAGTTTACTGAAACCTTGGCTGGAGAGTTATGCAAGGTGTGCAGTTACCCTGCCAGAGAGCCTCATTTCCCAAATCCTTGATCAGGGAGGGTCTCTTTGAGGAGACACTTATGTTTTCTCCCATCACGACCTCCCAACAGAATTAAAGCCGCATCAGTCCACCTACCTGCCAGGGTGAATTTGATTGAACTCAAAGCAATGTGACTTATAATTTCAATTGCAGGCAGGAGGGTTTGATTTAAGACAATTGTCAGGAAGATTCAATTTAAACTTTTCTTTCTCCTCTACAAAATGTACATTTTGTTGTGTGATATAATTTTAATATACATTTCTTACAACTCAGAGGTAGATGTAGTTTCACAGTGGAAAGGTAAACGCCACATTTTTTTTAGTACTTACCTATTTATAGTCCTTTTGAAAAAAGATTCCTTTGTAGTGACAGCAGAAACTGAAGTGGTCTTGCTTTTCCACTAGAGATTATTGTAGTAAATCATTATGAAACTTCCTGAGCAATAAACCATTTCTTGTCTAATGGGGGTTATTTTGGTCACTTACTAGTGGAGAGATAATTGCCTTAACAAAATAATAAAAATAATTATTTACCTAAAACTGTATGATTGTGATTTTAGAATGTTTTCAACCACAGCTAGTTGTTTTTAGTAAAATAGGCAAAAGTATTTTTGACTTTTTAATTACTTTAGAAGTATAGAAAGTATGCATTGATTTTTATAAATCAAAAACTAAATGATTTGTGATGCTGTGATAGCTCAGTAGTTAAGCACTTGCCTTACAATCAGGAGGTCTGGGCTTCGACTCCTGGCCCTGGCCCATGCAAATCCACATGCTGAACTGCAGGGCAACTAGTAACCCCCAGGATGGCTCGGTGGTAAAGGTTCTCACCTCCCATGTGGGAGGCCCCCAGTTCAGTTTCCACCCCTACCAGCCCCCACAGCCCCACATCCACCTGTGTGGAATGAAACCATGTCACAACTAATGATGTACAACTATGGAAGAATAATTTTTTAAAGATTTATTTTATTATTTGAGAGAAGGTGAGAGAGAGACAGAGACAAAGACAGAGAGAGGAAGGGGGAGGACCCAGAGCAATCTCCATAGTTGTACATCATTAGTTGTGTTGTGACATGATTTCATTTCACACAGGTAGATGTGAGGCTGTGTTGGGCAGGAGCCAAACTGGGGGCCTCCCACATGGGAGGCAAGAACCGTTGTCATCATCCTGGCCATTACCAGTTGCATCTCAGTTCAGCATATGGGTTCCAACAGGCCAGGGCCAGGACCTCATGGTTGCATAGCAACTGTCAACCTGCTGAGTTATCCAGACATCCCCTAATAAAATAAATCTTTTAAACAATTAAGTGTTTTATTTTACCCTGGTTCATATTAGAAGTTTGCAGTGTTTTGTTGTGCTCCTCAATGCAGTCCTTGTCTCTTTCATCATATATTAGTAAAGAAGGGTGACCTTTCTCAGGCCATATCTCATTGTGAAGGCTCTAGTCTGAGAATATTTACTTAGAATCAGAACATGCTAGAGGCAGAAGGAACATTACCATCTTCTCCCTCAGACAGTTGGCTATGGGATCCAAGACCCAGCACAACTTTGGTGACTATCTTGAGAGTCGCCCCCTGGGCCCTGGAGACTCTGGATATGGACCTAAAGGTCCTGATTCAAGTCTAAAAAGTTTCCTTCTGCATCCATTTACTTCCCTCAACCTTAGAAGACATGTCTGCAGTGGGAAGGTAAATCCTCAGATGAAGGCATATACTTAAGGGACAGGGCTGGGTAGATTTCCAGATGGGCAGATTTCCTTAGGTGGGGGTCTAGGGCATACAGCTACAGGGTTCCTCGGTCCCCTCTCCCTGGCTTGTCGGGGTCCCTGTGGCCTGCACTCTACCAGTTGGGATCATCTTTAGAATTGGGGATCTCATACTGCTGAGCAGAACCTGATTTTTATTCCAAGCAGTAATAATTCCAAACAGGGGAATGCCTAGCCTTTCAAATCCACCAGAGGAACAGAGATTGTGTATCAAGAAGAGAGACAATTGACATTTATCAGGCACCAACTAGATGTTTGGCACTGTTTAATCTACTTCTCATCATTTAATCCTTAACATAAGCCTGAGATCATTAGCCCCATTTTACAGATGTGAAGGTTTTACTGCACTGTAACAATTGATCTACCTCCCCATCACACTGTGAATTCCTTGAGGGTGGAGACAGGGTCTTTTTTTTTCCATTTTCCAGTTTCACACAGTGGCAGGCATATAATTGGGGCTGAGTGGGAATTTGTTGAGTGACAGAATGAATAAATAAGCAGGCTTCTCTAAAACCACTTAGTAAGAGGATTCCTATACAGGCCTCTGGCTCCAAAGCTGTCAGGAAGGGAGGCTAGGGGACTGGAGCTGGTTCTCCTCCCTCCAGGGTTGGGGGTGGCTTGCAGATGGGGGAGGGGGCGACACATGCTGCAGCCTCCTGGGTCAAGGACAGAAAATGTGCCTCTTTCATGTCACCCCATAGCTGTCACTGCTGTCTCTAAGTTTAATCACAGAAAGCTGCAGCTCAATGGGGCTCGTATGTGTGTGTAAAAATGTACCTAGATCCCCCTGGAATCAGCTGGTGAGAGAAACCCAAATCTTCAGGGGATCTTCGCTGTCTCTACTTTAATAAAGCTGTCACTTGTGGTCACTTTCAAATGGAAGCAATCTTGTGGGTACAGAAGGGGGAAAATCAACCTGCACCAAAAGCAGAGAATCATACACCAAAGATGTGGCTGGGCAGGGAGGCTCTGCTTCAGAAGGAGGGACAGAGTTGAGGTCATTTAAATGGATACCTGGAGAGTCCATAGGAAGAAGAAAGCATAATTTAATTTCCAAAAAGAGTGTAGAATTCCTCTAGGCGCCTGGGGCTCAGGGAGCGCTGTCTTTTGGCTTCCTCCGGGGGAGTCAATGACTTGGCCTCCTGTTCATTCTGAGGCCCAGGATCCTGTTGTCTCAGGGTGTCTTCAGGGTGGTTGTGGTGAGTTGGGTCTTGCTCCTTCCCACTCAGGAGAGAGGTAGACACTGCAGGATGAAGGAGCGGTTTTCCTTCCTGCCCTGTCGAAATGCCTCGGGCACCACAGGCAGGAGATGGGCATAGGAGGACGTTTTCTCTCTGACTCCACCCATCACCACAGAGCAGCCTCTTCACAGGAGCCATGGGTTACTATGATCCCCCCCCCCCACCCCCCCCGCTATTCCCTGATATTTGATATTTTCCATTTGAAAAGAGTCATTTAAGCAATAGGGTGGAAGAGAGCGGAGTAGACATAGGGGAAAAATTGAAAATGTCATTTAAAAATGACTATTCCATTCTTTTTTAGCTCAGCAGACAGATGGCCACCTCACCTCTTGCCCATGGCTGGGAGCAATAGCCTGATGGGTCAGCAAGGAGAGCAGTGATTTGAGTTTTCTTTTCATTTCAGACAGCTTGTGCAGCCCTTGGGGTATGGGGGACTGGTGGAATGAAACTCTGGGCTGGGAAACTAATTATGCCTCCCTGCATGGCTGAGCTAGTTAATACCAAACTGTCACTGAGGCTGATTCTTCCCTGGGGCAGAAAAGCTTCCCAAATTCCTTTTCTCTTTCTCTTTGCCTGGGGAGAGGGGGCCTTTTGGTTTTTTCTAGCTTGAGAAAACAGAATCAAAGTCCAGGAAGCTTCTCAAAGCTCTGAAATGGTGCTCTGAGCTTTGGTTCCAAACGTGGCCTCCTGATACCCAGCAGCCTGCCTCCTCCAGCTCAGCTGAGGTGCTGCTGGGTTTGGGAGTCAGATGAACTCGGCTCGAATTTGGGTGCTGCCACTCGCTGGTGTGATGTTGCCAGAGGCTGCCCAGGGTCTCTAGGACTGGAACCAGATGGCTTGTCCGCCCTGTCTCCCTGCTCCCAGCAGTGTGGGCTCAACACTGTGTCACCGTCAACCTGCCTCACTTTACTGATCCCAGGTGCATGGCGTGGTCAGCGTGGCGTCAGCGATGGTGGCCACAGCTGACAATGGATAATCAAATTCAATAGTGCTTCAGAATGGATGTTTAACTTACTCAACCAATACACATCTTTGAAACATGGAAAGAGAATTGAGTCTGGGTGGTGACCACACAGTGCAATATACAGACGTACAGATGATATAGTATAGAATTGTACCCTGGAAACCTATATAATTTTACTAACCAATGTCTGCCCAATAAATTTAATAAAATTTTTAAAAAGTACTACTTCAGTTCACACGTCAAAAGGAAAGAAAAATGGTGTACACAAATATGAGTAAGACATTTATTAATATTTAACCCACAGATAATAAAGGTGTTAGGCTTTGCAGGGATCCTGACTCCCTGCTCTGTCTCCCTTCCTCCAGTCTGGGGCTCTGTGGCCCACCGTCCACACATCTCTAGCTAGCCAGGCACCTCAAATAGCTGTGCGTCTATTAAAATCTGTGTGGCTTGACAGATAAAAAGTTTTAAATATTGGTGAAACATTTAAAAATATAGCCTCTTTGACAAAATGAAGATCACAAATATTCAGCTTGTATACAAGCTCAAACAATTAGGCAGTTGCATATTTGCAGGGAGAACATGTGATGCTCATGACTGAAGGCATTGGGGCTGTCATTTAAAAAACAGATTTCCCTGGTGACTTCAGAGTCTGATTTTAGGGAAATTTGGGAATGAAATCCTACAGACAGCCCTATTTCCTTCCTCTGCCTTTGCTAGACCACACTCCTCTTACCTATATTCATACTAAGACTGTCCAGAAAAAATCCAGCCATAAATGCCTCTATTTTTCATAGTACATGGCTGGACACTTTCCGGACACCCCTGTATTCCTAGACTTTAGCTGAGAACTTCGCAAGTCACCAAGAGAGGAAGCGCCCTGGATTCTGAATGCTGTTGTGGTGACTGATTCAGAGTTGCAGCAAATCAGCCTGCCTCCAGCCTTGGAGGATGGCTGTTATATGGCACAGCTTAGTCTTGGCTATTGGCTGTTTTTTGTTTACAGCCTAGTTCTCTCCATGTTGAATTCCCATTAGAATTAATTGATTGTCTTTGGAGAAGCACCAAACACAAATTGAGATAGTTGATGGGAATACACAGCTTAGAACTGTCCCCTTTCAAAGGAAACTGGACCAGCCAGGAATTTCTTCTAACCTTTCAGGAAACCAGAGTTTTAGCAATTATAATTATATCCCTGGTTTTGGGGAGAAGTCATTTTCAAATATTCTGATCTGTTGTCCCCAGAAATCATCTACATGCATCGTAAACTCTAGTTATTGCCACAGTTTACAGTTCATATCCACTCCTATACGTGGAGCAGTGCAAAGCCCTTGCCAGACCACGTGTCCCTTATTTTTTATTTAGAAAATAGGATCACAGTGAGGTAAATAGAACCAGCTCTTCCCTAAATGATGCTTTTTTTTTTTTTAAGTGCAAATCACATGGGGTTAGGAGAAGCATCTCTGGAATGGAGGTGTAAGGAGCTCTGTGGATCCTCTTTCCAGTAAAACAAACATAATTGGTGAAAATTGTTTTAAAAACCCAACCATTTAAAGTCTCTAGAAGTTATTGTAAAGGCATACATGAAATGGAGAAACATTTATTCAAGAAATGGAGAAACATTTATTCAAGAAAATCTAAACCTCAGTAAGAATAGCAACAATCTGTGGCTTTTAAGCCCTGACTTGCTCCCTCCCTGAACCCCAGCTCAAAGAGACAGAAACTCTGCTCTGGGCAGATATAGACAGGAAGATGGGGCTCCTTCTTTACCCTACCCCTAATCTAGGGCCACAGTTTCTCCCTAGGAGGGGCAGGCCACTGCATTTCTCATCTCTCCTAGTTCTGTTGCAGAAGCTTATTCCATGCAAGCATGGGTGAAATATCCTGGGCTGCTTTCTGCCACTCAGCTCCTACTTGTAGGATGGAAGCTCTACCCCAGGCCAAGAATACTGGACCCTAATCTCCCCCACCCCAGCTCACATGTAGGGTGAAGTTTCATGCCAGGAGAGGCCATCCAGGAAGACCAGAGGCTACCGTCCTGACCTAGCACCCAATGCATAATGCAGGGATGTTACTCTGAAAGAAGCAGGCTGCTGTTCCCACCCCCAGCTCCAGAGCAGTGGTAAGAGATTCTGCACAGTTCTATAGTTCTTCCTAAAGGGACTGACTTGATTTGGAACAAAGTGTGGGAAACCTTAAGAAACTGGTGAGCCTTCAAGGGGAGGCAGCTCTATAAAATCAACAAAAGATATAGTAGTAGGTCAGAAGTTTAACCCAGAGAACTAGAGAAAGACATATGAGAAAACCCTCTTGGAGTCAAAGCAAGCCTGAAAGCCTGGCCTCATAGATATCCCCTGCAAAGCATCAGGAATTCCAGTAGCTTAGGGATTCCCAACCCTGTGCCCGCTGGCGCCATGGCGCCCGCGGCCCGATGTGTGTGCGCCCGCCATTATTTGACTGCATCAGAAGTTTTTCATAAACACTAAGTAAAACTATAATTTATTTGTATACATTTGTTAGAATTTTAAAATATTGTTTGAGTATCTACACAGGTTTATTATATTTGTTGGTATGTGTGCGATATCGTATGTATAAGTGTTTCCCTAGCTTTCGCCTTTGTACATGTCGCGTCTTGTGTAGCCGCTGCGCTCTTTAAACTCTCCTCCACCCAACCGGGAGACGCGGAGTTGCCATTTGGATTGCGGTTGCTGGACTGATCGGGTCGTGACGGTTAGCTAGGATCACAGTGTTTTGATATATTCGATTTTAAATGAACTAAAAGCGAGGTAGGTCATCTATTATTATGGTGGCAATTTGGTATGATATTGTAGTTCTATAACTATTTGAACCTTAAGAACGATATTTTGCTAAAATCCTTAATATCAGAGGACTTATGGATCATAGTCGACAAAGAAAGGTTCCCATTTTTTAAAAAAGCAGCATATAAAATAAAATCGTTTTTTGGGTCAACGTATTTATGCAAATCTTTGTTTTCAAACATGAATTTAATAAAATCACGATATAGATCTCAACTTACCGATGAGCATCTTAATAATTGTTTGCTAACAGGGTTGTTCCCATACTCTCCTAATTACGAGGCACTGGCCAATGAAATGCAATGCCAAAGATCACACTGACAGATTGTTTTTTTTCATGTTTTCTTTTATGTTTTTTTAAATGATTTTATTATACGTGTGTTTTTTATTTACTTTGTATTACGTTTTGTATATATGTTTCTTTGTGTGTATATAATTTGTACAATAAATTTATTATTTTAAAATTATTTTTGTTTATTATTTTTTATTCTTGTTCAATAATAAATATCCTTAGAAATAGCTGGTGCCGGCTGCCCTACCGATATTTTAGAATGCGTCCTAGGGCATAAAAAGGTTGGGAACCCCTGGTAGGCTGTGGAACCATTTATGCTTCAAGGCATTGTTGAAAACAATAGAGCAATCAGGTAGCAATTCACAGAAGCTAATGGCTGAGGATGATACCCATAGAGCAGCCCAGCCCCAAACACTGTGACCCCAAGGGCCTGGATAGGGAGAATCAGCAACACTGTGTTCATGGTCAAAGTAGCACCCTCCAAGAATTGATGTGAGAGGCTGCACACTGGGGCGGAGAAGGGATCAGGTGATTTCACTAAATGAGTCCATTCAAGTCACTGAACAAATAAGCAAAAAACCACAACAAATCCGGAGTGGGGTGGGAGATGGGGTGATGGTATACAGAGTGACTGAAATATATTATCTAAAATGTCTGGATTTCAACAATCATTTAAGAAACATCAAAGACAGAGGACTATAAAGAGGAGAAAAGCAGAGAGCATAAATTGTCCTTGAGGAGACCTGGATGTTAAACCTATCAGACAAAGACTTCAAAAGTAGTTATTTTAAATTCGTTCCAAGAACTAAAGAAACTTTGTTGAAAGAACTAGAGGACAGTATGATTCCTATCATTGACACTGACAATGTCTTATCAATAAGGAATATTGGGGAAGCTGGGATGGCTCAGCAGATTAATAGCTCACTTTGGGGCCCCAGGGACCAAGGATTGAACGCTGATCCCGGCCTGTGTGGACCCATATGCTGAACTGGGGTGTCCTCCCCATGTGGGAGGCCCCCAGTTTGGTCCCCACCCCTGTTTAGCCCTTGGCTCAAGGCACTGAGGTGGGGGGGAGTGCCTCCCATGCAGGAGAGCCCCAGGCCACCTCCTGCCCTACGCAGCCCCCTCCCACCTTTGTGGAACGAAACCGTGTTGAAAACTGATGACGTACAACTATGGAGACTGCTCTGGGCCCTCTCCCTTCTCTCTGTCTCTCTCTGTCAAAAACAACAAAATAAATCTTAGAAAAAATAAGGAATATCAATAAAGATAGAAATAAAATAATAAAGTGGAACTTTTGGGCTTGTAAAGCATAAAAAATGAACTCAAGAATTCAACACAGGAATTTAAAATTAGCTTTGCCTTAATGTAAGAGAGTTTAGGCAAATGTGAACATAGATCAATAGAGATTATGAAATCTGAAGAAAAGAGAAAAACTGATTTTAAAAGGAATTACATAAAACAATATACAAAGTCTGACAATTAAGATGGCAAACTTGCCACCGTGCACTTATGTTGGCAGCACTGTACAAAAAACTTGGTAAGTTTTCATAACTGGTATATCAGTGCCTCACAGCTGTGTTTATGTCAACATGTGGCCATGTCTCACTGAGTGGCATTCATTGTTGTGTGTTTCTGTGTGCTGTCGTGAGAACATTGAAACTTGAATTAGACCCACAAACTTAATAAAGTTGAATTTATTGTGAAACTTGGCAAGAGTCAAAGTGAAATCAAGGATGTGTTAGTTCAAGTTTATGGGGATAAGGCCATGAAAAAATGGCACTGCACAAATAGATCAAATGTTTTTCTGAGCAGAGAGAAAGTGTCACTGATGAAGAGAGGCCAGGGCAGCCAGTATGAGCAGAACTAACAAAAACATTGCAAAAATTTGTCAAGTTGTGCATCAAAATCACCGGCTGACTGTGAGAAGCATAGCTGACCAAGGAAACATTGATAGAGAAACAGTTAGGGAAACCTTCACTGAAAATCTTGGCATGAGAAAGGTGTATGCAAAAATGGTCCCAGAGGAGTTCATTGATGAACAAAAGCAAAGGAGAGTCGAAGTTTGCCAGACCTTTTGGAGAGGCAAGACGATGTTTTGGGCCATGTTACCACTAGTGATAAAACGTGAGTGTACAAATATGACCCTGAAACAAAGCATCAAATTGCACAGAAGTCAGGCCACTCTCCATGACCAAAAGAGTTTTGTCAGTCCAAATCAAGACTCAAAATGATGTTGCTAACATTTTTTTATATCAGAGGGATTGTTCATTATGAATTTGTACCAACCATATAGTCAACCAAGTTGACTATTTGGAAGTGCTGAAAAGGCTGTGTGAAAACTTGAGATGAAAACGACTTTGAGTTTTTTGCCAACAACTCATGGCTCTTGCATCACGACAATGCACCAGCTCACACAACACTGTCTGTGAGGGAGTTTATAGCCAGTAAACAAATAACTCTATTGTAACACCTTCCCTACTCACCTGATCTGGCCCCCAGTGACTTTTTCTTTACCCAGACATCAAGGAAATACTGAAAGAAAGACATTCTGATGACATTTAGGACATTAAGGGTAATATGACGATGGCTCTGATAGCCATTCTAGAAAAAGAGTTTCAAAGTTGCTTTGAAGGGAGGACTAGGTGCTGGCATCACTGCATAGCTTCCCAAGAGGAGTACTTCAAAGTTAACTGTAGTGATTTTCAGCAATGAGGTATGTAGCACTTTTTCTAGGATGAGTTCACAAACTTAATTATCAAATCACGTACACCAGATTGTATTGCTGGGCCTATAACATATAGAAATGTAATATTTGATAATAATAGCACAAAGAAGGTACAAAAATGGAGAGGAGAGAATAGAGCTATATAGGAGTACATTTCTATATTTCAGTAGAATTAAGTTAATGGACTTGGATGTGTTAAGATGAAGATTATAAGTTCTAAACTATCCATTAAGAAAATAAATCAAGAAATGTAGTTAAAAATCATTAAATAAACTATGGTGCTGTACATGAAAATATTCACTCAATGCACAAGAAAGAAGTAAAAGAGAAATGAACAAAAAATAGATATGACATATAGAAAACAAAGAGTAAAATTGCAGATGTAAATCCAATGATATCAATAAAATATTAAATGTGAATGGATTAAACTCTCCAACCAAAATGTAGAGATTGTCAGATTGGATGAAAACATAAGATGCAACTATATAATATCTACAGAAGACATTTTTTTTATTAGTTTCATGTGTACAAGAGAACATAAGGCTTAGACATTTATACCCCTTATATAGTGATAGCCACAACAGGTCTATTTACCATTTGATACCTTACATAGTATGGAAGACATACTTTTCATTCAAAGCTACAAATTGTTTGAAAGGGAAAGGATGAAAAAAAAAAAACAACCATAAGAAAGATGGAATGGCTACATTAATATCAAACAAAATAGATTTTAAAACAAAAACATGTTACTAGAGAGAAAGAGGGACATTTTATAATGATACAAGATGAAATCCATCAATAATACATAGCAATTATAAAAACATATGTACTTAACAGCAGAGCCCCAAAATATATGAAGCAAAAAAGAAAAGAAATGAAAGAAGAAAGAGACAATAGCTGGAGCCTTCAATGCCTCATTTAAATAAAGAATAGAATAATTAAGCAGAAGTACAATAAGTATATGTAAGACGTGAAGAAAGCTATACACCAACAAAATCTAACAGATAACTATAAAACATTCCACTCAACAAAAGTAGAATACCGTACATATTTTTCTTAAGCACTCATGGAACATTCTCTAACAATAGATCATATGCTATGTCATAAAACAAGTCTCAATAGATTTATAAGGATTAAATTTCTACAAAGTAAATTTTCTGACCACATGGAATAAAATGAGGAATAAACAAGAGAAGGAATTCTTGGAAATTCATAAATATGTGGAAATTAAACCACACACTCCTAAATAATTAATAGATCAAAGAAGAAATTAAACAGGAAATTAGAAGTTGTACCACTACCTCACAAAAAACAAAACAAACAAAAAAAGTAACTCAAATGGATTATAGTCTTAAATATAAGAGCTGAAACTATAACATTCTTAGAATAAAACAGTCATAAATCTTTATGACCTTGGGTTAGGCAAAGGTTCCTTAGGTATGCTACCAAGAGCACAAGTGACAAAAGAAAAAAATAGATATATTGAACTTAAAATTAAAAGCTGTCATGGCTCAAAGAACACTATGAAATAAATGAAATGATAACCCACAGAGTTGGAGAAATTATTTGGAAGTCTTATATCTGTTAAGGGATTAGTATTCAGAATATGTAAAAATGTATAACTGAATTAAAAAGGTGATAAATAACTCAGTTAAAAATGTGCAAAGTGTCTGAATATACATTTCTGCAAGGAAGATATACAAATAGTAAGCACATGAAAAGACGCTCAACGTCATTAACCATTTAGGAAATGCAAATCAAAACCACAATGAGATATGACTTTACAACCACCAGGATGACTTTAATCAGACAGATATTAATGAATGTTGATTAGAATGTGAAGACATTGGAATGCTCATGCATTGCTGTGGGAAGTAAAATGATGCAATCACTTTGGAAAGAGTTTTGGAATTCTTCAGAATTTTAAACAGTGACCCAGTAATTTTACTCCTAGGTATATACCCAAGGTAATTGAGAACACATTTCCACACAACAACTTGTACATGAATGTTTATAACAATATTATTCATAACAAGCAAAAAATGGAAACAACTCAAATGTCCATCAACTAATGACTTAATAAACAAAATATGGTATATCTATGCAATGGAATATTATTCAGTCAGAAAAGGGAATGAAGTACTGATACATGCTACAGCATAGATGAACGTTGAAAACATTATGCTAAGTATAAGAATCCAGATGCAAAAAACTATATGCCATTTAATTGATATGAACAGGCAACTCTATGGAAACAGAATAGATTAGTGTTTGCCTAGGGCTGGGTGTAGGTGTGAGGATGGAAAATGGGGTGTACAGACTGCTAATGGGTATAGGATTTCTTTGGAAAGTGATGAATATGTTCTAAAATTAGACTGTGGTGATGGATGCAGACAGCTCTATGAATATACTAAAAAAGAGTCGTACCCTTAAGTGGGCCAATGGAATGGTATATGAATTATATATTAATAAACCTTAAAATTGCATAAGGTTATTAATGTTAAGAACCAACTTAGGCTATGGTTTTCCAGCTTTGGTGGATGGAGGAGAGCCTTTCTTCATTTAAGATTTATTTTTGGGGTGAAGTCCATCCAGAGAGGAACGGCAGATACCAATGAACTGTGGCCATCTGGACCTGATAGTTTTAAAAACTGTGCTTCTTCCTCTTTCTTACATACAGATATATACACAGAGCCTGATACAGAGTGAAAACTACTTTCAGTTATAAAAAGTAGATTTACCATGATTGTCTTCTAGCAAGGGAGAGAGAAGCTGAGAAACTATCAAAGAGCACCCTTTATTTAAAATTCTACCACTCCCCAAGTACAAACACGAGGGTCAATTCTTTGAAAACATACATGCAGCACAGAGAAATCATGTTCCAGTGAGCATGAGGCTCGACTTTGAAATCATATCCATGGAAGTTGAGAGTGCAATGGAGAACGCCTGGCAGTTTTTAGATGGTAACATTACTGCAGTAGCCTCTGCACATTGTAGGAAAATAAGCGTGATCCAGTTACATAAATACCTCACTGGTATTTTGAGATGTTACATGTGGAGAAAAAGATCAAAATCCCTTGCACACCTTACAACCCTTTTGTTAGCTTCTGAGAGGCCAAGCTTCATGGCACCATTCAGAAATTTGGAAAATTGAGGAAGGGATTTCGTATGGACTTTTCATGTCACAGATATTTTAGCTCATGAACTGACAAGGCTGGGAGGATTTCTTTTTTTTTTTTTTTTTTTAATATTATTATATTTTATTGTTAAATTTAATGGGGTGACATTGGTTGGTAACAATCAGACAGTTTCCCAATGGACAACTCCACATCACATCACCCATGCATCGCATTATGTGCCCAGCTCCCAGAATCAGGTCCCCCTCCAACCCCATATATCTGGTGCCCACTCCCCACTCCCCACACAACTCTCCTTCCCCCCTCCACCCTCCTCCCTCCTCTCCAGGTAAACACCAAACCATTGAGTGTGTCCATAATGCTGGTGCCCTCTCC